>WSYH01004799.1:0-49758 GCA_036426205.1 Ascaphus truei | reverse complement strand
GTGAGTGTGCAGTGTGTCAGTGTGTGCAGTGTGAGCAATGAGCAGTGTGTGTGCAGTGTGTGTGCAGTGTCAGTGTGTGCAGTGTGCAGTGTGTGTGCAGTGTGTGTGCAGTGTGTGTGCAGTGTGTCAGTGTGTGCAGTGTGAGCAATGAGCAGTGTGTGTGCAGTGTGCAGTGTGTGTGCAGTGTGCAGTGTGTGTGCAGTGTGTCAGTGTGAGCAATGAGCAGTGTGTGTGCAGTGTGTGTGCAGTGTGGCAGTGTGAGCAATGAGCAG
Organism: Ascaphus truei; assembly: GCA_036426205.1. Classification (NCBI taxonomy): domain Eukaryota; kingdom Metazoa; phylum Chordata; class Amphibia; order Anura; family Ascaphidae; genus Ascaphus; species Ascaphus truei. The sequence goes on along the minus strand of WSYH01004799.1, from coordinate 49,486 downwards.
TGTGTGTGCAGTGAGTGTGTGCAGTGTGTGCAGTGTGCAAAAAAAAAATGTAAAAAAGAAATTATTTTTTTTAAATATTTTTTTTTTTTTAATTTTTTTTTTAAAAACGGGAGCCACGGGAAAACCGCGTTATAACCGAATCGCGGTATAACGAGTCGCGTTATAACGGGGTTTAGCTGTATATATATATATGACTAAAAAGGAGGGAGAGTAGGGTCAAAAAGGTGCACTCAAATGCTGAATTATGAAAAATAGAAATGGACTTTATTAACAAAGAGTATAAAGTGGAGGTATTTTCCAACATGGTAATCCGTGATATTAATGATTTATCTGATTTTGCAGGTTCAAGTAACATTTCTAGGCAAGAATGGTTAGCAATTAAAGAACTTCAATCTCTGCCAGACATAATAATTAAGCCTTCCGATAAGGGGGGCAATATTGTTTTATGGCCTAGAAGGTTATATGAAGCGGAGGCATTCAAACAGCTTCGTAACAAACAGTGTTATAGGGAATTGCAGGGTGACCCTACTACCAAGTTCAAGGAAGAGCTTGACGCTCTGGTTCATCAGGCATTGACTGAGGGTGTAATTACTAGACGTCATTATGACGGTCTAATTACTAAGTACCCAATTACACCGACACTATATCTTCTGCCCAAGATCCACAAAAATCTCTCCCACCCCCCAGGAAGACCAATCGTATCAGGTATAGGAGGGCTATGTGAGCCCATAAGCCGTTTCATTGATGCATTTTTACGTTCATCTGTAGAAACTTTACCTTCGTATCTCAGGGACAGCATGGATATACTCTCAAGGCTTGATAACGTGTTTGTTGACAACGAAACTATATTAGCCACCTGTGACGTTGAAACGTTATATACTTGTATCCGCCATGAAGATGGCATCTTTGCCACAAAATTCTTTATATCCATGCTGAACCTGAGTACAAATTTAACGAATACATTAATACATCTCCTGGATTTTGTACTAAGACATAATTATTTTTTATTTAAAAATACTTATTATTTACAGATCAGAGGAACGGCTATGGGTGCAACATGTGCGCCCTCCTATGCGAATCTTTTCCTGGGGTGGTGGGAACGTGAAGAGGTCTTTTCTGAAGCCAATAGTGAGTACACGTCCCATCTGCTGTTGTGGTTGAGATACATCGATGATATTTTCATTCTATGGCAGGGCACTGCATTAATGTTGCAACAGTTCATCGATGTTCTCAATCACAACAGCATTAACATCAGGCTCACCTACACCTCGAGTACTACTAATGTTAAATATCTTGACCTCAGTATTAGCATTGCCTCTGATGGTCGTGTAGTGACTGACATTTTCCGTAAAACGACATCTTGTAACACCTTACTGCACGCCAGCAGCTTTCATCCTGCTCATCAGATAAGGGGCATCCCCAATGGCGAATTTATCAGACTTCGCCGTAATTGCTCAACTATGGAGACATTTAATACCCAATCCATAGATATGAGCAAAAGATTTAAGGCAAGGGGTTATAGCCAATCGGCCATAAAACGGGGTCTTAACAACAGTCAAAAACTAAACAGACAAACTCTATTGCAACCTAAACCTAAACCAACACCAACTAAAACAATAAGGTTCATTGGAACTTACAATAATAAATGGAACAGTCTCAAAAACATCCTTCAAAAACACTGGGACATACTTTTGGCAGATCAAGATCTCCGGGCTATTCTGGGTGACAGAGTTAGCCTCACTAGTAGGAGAGCACCTAACCTAAAGAACCTGCTGGTCAGGAGTCATTACACTACCCCTCCAAAAGTTACTTTCCTCAACCAAGTAAACTTAAAAGGTTTCTACAAATGTGGACATTGTTCCGCGTGTAGACACATGAAGCAGACTGATGTCTTTCATAACTCTAAAGGCACCAGAAACTTCAGAATCTTTTATTTTTTAAATTGTAAATCCAAGAATGTCATCTACCATCTGAACTGTCCCTGCGGTCTGATTTACATTGGCATGACCACCAGGGAATTTCGTGTAAGGGTTTTGGAGCACACACGTAACATTAAAAATGCAACTAAAGACCTGGCGTGCTTCAAAAAAATCACCAGTGTGGCACGCCATTTTCGTGATGTGCACAACTCTGACCCCTCATCCCTGGTGGCCTTTGCCATTGATAAAATCAACATAGGCATCCGCGGCGGTAATGTGGAGCAGCTCCTACTGCAAAAAGAATGCAGATGGATAGTTCAATTAGGGACCATGATTCCAACTGGATTAAATGATTACCTCAGTTTTGCAATGTTCCTTTAGCTTTTCACTCATTTAGAGACTCTGTCTTCTTTTATGTAACTTACCCTGCTTTCCCTAGAAATCTTTTATTAAGTCTCAATCACAGCTTATAGTTCATCTCTCCTTTGATCCTCCATATTTAATGTCTCTGTGTAGTATTGTCAATACTTGGTATCTAACTTAGTATAATGCCATTTCATTGGACATTCTTCAAGATATTGTCAATTTAATCACTCTTTAAATTAGCTTTACTTATATTTTTATTCATGCCTCCTTGCTTTACAACACTCTGCTTAGCAATTATGCTGATTTTTAATCACATAATGCCACTTCCTGTGTCTTTTTATGTCTGTCTCTTTAAGGATTACTGCCTCCAAATTTCTGCTCACTTCCACATAGCAACAGCTGACACGGTTCTATTTTTCAGAATTTCTTATTGGCTGTTGGTCACGAGTGAACTTTTGGCGGGAAAACGGAGCCCTTTAAGAGTGTTTGTTTATGCTGACACTGTATGCTCCCGGAAGAAGCCTTTTTGGCGAAACGGCCGTAGGAGCAGAGCTGTGACAGCACCCCTCCATCCTGTGACCCGTGTGCCTTACCATACTGCGTGAGACTTTCATCCGTTTTACTGTTGATGTCCCACTGCAAGACTTTGGTCTTTATCATCTGATTCTCCTGCTGCCTGACTGAGTAACGCTGGTATTTATCAGTGGATTTCCCCAGTGCCTTGTGCACACCACACACAGCAGTGCTCTATGTCCCTGTGTTATTCACACACCACCACTGCTCATTATCTTTGAGCTCTGTATCTCAGGGGACTTTATACTGTATGAGCGCTACCAGTGCACTTTATAGATCTACCACTGCTGCTACTTATTTTACATGTGCAGCTCAATCTGGGCATCACTTTATTCAGCTGATTTACAGCACATTTAAGGGTCACAACTGTATGTATTTCTAGCTATGTGTCTAATTATCTTTCATCATCATTAAGAGGTTTATGTACATTTACTACAATATATATCCAATTTTTCTCTTGTGGTCTGTATCTACTTACCATTTATATTCATTGCTACTCTTGTTCTGGAACGGCCGATCTCAGTAAACATTACTTGGGGAGAAATATTTTTCCCCTAGTTCTGTTATGTTATATTTGTAATGATATATTGTTACCCTGCTTTGGCTCTTATCAGACCAATTGTACCTCTTTGATGTTTTTACGCTATGTCGCATAGCGATCTGACATGTGAATTGTGTGGGTCTGTCTTTTGTGTTTTTTATACTCTTTGTTAATAAAGTCCATTTCTATTTTTCATAAAAAAAAGGTTTTTCCTTCGGGGGGTCCTCCCTTTCTGGACAGTCACTGGAGAAGTGGCCCTTCTTACCACAGTTATAGCAAGTGATTTCTCTACGTTCGGGACGACTCCGGTACGGGGAAGATGATTTGGAGACCGGGACCTTGGCTGTGCCCTCTTCTTCCTGAATTGGGGTTTTCTTGGCCTTTGCCGCAGCAGCCCCCGGAGGTTCACTCATTGGAGACTCCTTAGTCTTCTTGGGAGTATGCAACTGGGCGTAGGCTTCATGTTCTTTTATCTCATCTATTAGCTTCTCCCAGGAAGGGGGATCACCTCGCATCAAAGAGCACCTCATCATGAGTATAATATGATGTTTGGGTAGAGCTCCCCTCAGAAATTGCTCGCGGCGATACTCATCCACCTCTGCAGCCGTAATACGTTTCCTTTTACGCAGCTCCCATAAGACTGCTTGAATCCTCTGTAGGAAATCAGATAGCTCCTCTCCGTCTTTTTGACAAAAGTTGTAGTACCTCTTCATCAATTGTCCTATGTCTTCGGTTCGCCCGTAAGCCCGCACAAGAGTCTCTAGCATTTGATGTGCGGTGACGTCCGCATGCTGATCTTTAGCCATCTGTATTGTGGTGGATGCGGGAGGACACAGGCATTCCATTATGCGTTGCCGCTTCACCAACTCAGAGCACGTCCACTCTTCTAGAACCTGAGAAGTGTATTCCCTCCAGACTTCAAACGCTTCTTCGCCCGCCAGGGTCGGCTTGGTCCCCGAAAAGATTTTTAACTTGCGATACTGCTGTTGGGTCGGATCTTCGGATTTGGCCGCCCCATGTCTAGGATAGTCTGAGCCAGCATTCGGATTTCATCCCCAAGTTTAGAGGACGGGTTGGCAATACTTAACGGTGGACTGTAATCGGTGGTGGCAGCCCGGTCGGCCCCGCAATAACTCTCAGAAGGGGAAGGTGATGTATGCATAGCAACCTCTTCTAAGTTCGTGCGAGAGCTGCGGGGTTCAGATTTTATGGGCAGTTCAGGGTAAACAACAATACAGCAGGAACCGGTTGGCCTTCCGAGCCACAAGCTGGACGGACCCTGGTCTTCAGTTAGATCTTGCCCTATACTCACTAACACGGAGAAATACTCCTGGTCCTCATCCTTACGTTGCTCTAACACTTTTATTGTGGCAGCATCCCGGAGATTTGGGTGCTGCCTCAGGGCCATTTGTATGGACGAAGACGGAGTATCAACAGGGACCAGGCTCACCGCGAGCGTGTGTGGCGGCGGCACTTGCAGCTCTACGGCCCAGTCATACACTTCTGAGCGCGATGGGAATGGTAATGGTGGTGACATCTTGACAAAAAAAATGTAACAGGGTACCCCATGTCTGAATCTCAGCAGCGCCTCCAAATGTAACTTATATTCCACCCCACCCAATCGCAGATATAGTGTGGGTGCAGGGAACTTAGTGTTACCAGGTGTGGTGCTTTACCTGTTAGGCTCACAAGAGGGCTGAGCTTTCGCCACAGGGAACCTGGGGCAATTACATTAAGAGGAACCCTGTACTCGGTGCAGCGCCTCCACCTGCGATGGTTCCTAGCAGAGCAGGAATTGTTCCTCGCAGGAGACATATAAATAACCAGCACAACGTATGTAAACAATCAATGACTTTACTTGCAGCAACCATCAAACATACTTGCATATCATAACCATAAGCAGATGCACATATATCAACAGGTGTCCCACCCTAGAGGAGACACGGACTACTGCGTCTCGCAGGACGCTAATCCCCTATCACCGGGTGATCCCACCCCGTGTCCAGTAACCCCACACAATGTCCCGCACTCTACAGAGAAAGGATATGTGTGACTGCACAGTCACTATAAAAGCTAATAGGATTGTTGGTGCACTTGTTGTTACGGATTACCTGCCGAGCACTCCCGTGCTCGGGCCTGCAACTGGCTTCACAAAAGATCAGACGAGCTCCTACACGATATCCAGGATCCACCCGCGTGGTGATCCGTCAGGGGCGATTCCACCCTGAAGATAGTCCAGCTCTCTTTAATGACAGAGACTTGAGCCCAAGTCTCTCAGCAGGAAACGCAGTGTCTGCTGTGTCCCAAACTAACAAATAGCTAATGGGGCAGGGTCCCTAACCTAGGGCCTGTCCCTACAACACTCAGCTACTGTGACTCAGGGCTATCTGGGACCTAGGGGACTGCTGGCCTAGGGCAGGGAGTCACTGACTCCTGCACCCTACCTCCTTCCCCTAGCTGCTCCGGTCACCAACTGCCAAAACGTGTTCAAGCCCGCGAAATGTATCTCTTTGCTGAGCAGGGAGATACTGTAGCGCTATTGGCTCCCTGGGGTCATGTGGCTCTGCCCCTGTGCACCCTGGGGGCTGACTGCCCTTCACTGCACATGCGCGACCTGTCTGTGGGCCTCCCGGCGCTCCTAGCCCCTGCGCATGTGCAACGCACCTGTAAATGGGGGTGCCCTGCTCCGCGAGCCGCTGGGACCCTAGCGACGCGACCGCGGCCCTAGCAATGGCCCGATCGCGTCCCCGGCAACCGGCCGCATCTCTGAGGTAACGCGCTACTCGCGCACCTGCCCCCACACCTCGCGAGCGGCGGCCTGCGGAGCCCAAGAAGGAGGGGGGTCAATGCTCAAAAGGGGAACCTGGCTACACATACATACATACATACATACACACACACAGAGTGACACACACAAACACATACAGAGGCACAGAGAGAGAGAGAAAGAGAGAGAGAAACATACAGACATACAGAGACACACACACAGACACAGAGACAAACACACACAGAGAGAGAGACACACACACAAACTTATACAGAGACAAACACACACACACACACACACACACACACACAGAGAGAGAGACAGACAGACAGACAGACAGATACAGTGACAAACACACACACACAGAGAGAGAGACACACAGAGAGTGACACATACAGAGACACAAACACATCCAGAGAGACACAAACAAATCCAGAGAGACACAGCTACTTCTGCACCTCCTGCATTTCACACAGGGATTCGGGAAAGGGGGGGGGGCTTCTGGGCAATGTTGAGGTGCCCTGACAGACATCTCCGATCCCTCTGCACCTCATGGGAATGGAAGGGAAGGGGAGGATGGGGGGGTGATCGCAGCCATGTGCTGTTCATGCACACTGTGAATATCCCGGCCGGCATCTGCAGCAGCGCCCCCTATCAGATTTTTTTTTAATACATCGATTCTAAAACGCAGACCTATTTCAGCCATGTGAAAATAGGAAAAAAAGTGCGTCTTAGAATCGAGGAAATACGGTATATATATAGTTAAGTTATGGTGGGTAAAAAAAGTGACAAAAACCCTCCACAGCAAAGCATATGCGGTTCAGCTCCGGAGACCCCCTGCACATCTACACTATCAATAAAAATGTATTTCAAATAATTTTTAATGTGCGGATGTTTGCGCAGAGAGAGAGCAGCGGATCTCTCTCTGCTGCAAACACATCTCGCCCCCGCCGCCCATACAGTAGTATCATTTATGTATGTGCATATACAGTACAGTACAGTACTGTACAGTACTGTATGTTAGGGCTTACAGGGGTTGTTGTTATACAGTATATACAGTATATAGTATACAGTATATACTGCATTACAATTCATTATAGGGGACGGCTTCACAGAGAATAGCTCGCAAGCGCCACCATGTGTATTTTGACGGCATTGCAGTATTGTAACCAGCCGGAATAAAAAGCTTAAATTCCGGCCGGAAAATAACGCAATGCACTCTGCCAGAAAACTATCAGAAACCTGAATACACCCGAGTATACCCGAATTCGCGGGACTAGCCGTGCTCGAATAAAGTGTGTCGCCAGTGTACTGCCCATTTCAAGGTCAGAAATTCGAGCTTGTGCAACCATCGACTAACATTTGCTACAGGCCGAAGTCCGATGGAATTTTCCTGGTATAACACAGCCCCCAGTCCCTCTAGACTGGTGTCCACATAATATATAGGGATTTTGTGGATTGGCAAATGCCAAACTGGTGCATTAGTAAGGCAGACTTTGAAGGCTTTGAAAGCCTCCTCACACTTGGTAGTTCATCTATATCCAAATGGTTCACTCATCTTGAAGTAGTCCTGGCTGGTGGCCCCAGCTGCTATACTGTGACCCCGCAGCAGCAAGTATCCTTGAGTTAGTTAGGGCAAAGGCTGCACTATAGGCGAGAAGTTATTCATGAAGCATCTATAATATCCGCAGAACCCTAAGAAAGATCATAGCTCTGCCAGCTGTCTGGGCCTAGGCCAGGATGCAATGGCTTCTAATTTAGAGGGATTCATAGCCACCCCTTCTTCGGACATGATGTGCCCAACATAAGTGACAGACATCTATCAGAACTGACATTTGTCCAGAGACAGCTTTAGTCCACTCTCACGTAGTCATCCAGTACCTTCATAAGGCAGGCTTCATGGTCTTCCCTAAAACTATTATGCTGTCCAAATTTACTAGCACTTCTAGTAAGTTCATATCCCCCACAACTCATTCCATCAGTCTGGAAAGTAACTTGGGCCCCGGACACTCCTTGTGGCATGTGCTCAAATTTATAAAACCCCAAAGGCATATGAAGGTGGTCTTCTCTGTGTCCTGTTCAAACATTGAAATCTGATAGTACCCAGTATGTACTGTAAATCGAGAACTGAGAACCATTTGCTCCCTTTGAGACAGTCCAGTGCATCTTCTATGTCGGGCACAGAGTATTGGTTCGGGGTGGTCGGTTGGTTCAAAGTGCGGTAGTCAATACACATTCTCGCTTTTCTTTAAGGCCACAACTATAGGTGATGCATATGGGCTGTGGGATTCCGAGATTATACCTGCCCCCATTAATTCTTGCAGGTGGCGCCTCACATCTTCCACATTGTGCAGGGCCAATCTCTGCGACATTTCTTTGAATGGGATGGTATCATGAAGACGGATCGGTAAGGCTGTAAGGGGTTAATCTGTGGGCTTGGTGACCCCCCTCATGCCCCTCATATGAGTGACAAAAGTAAGGTGGTGACTCATGACATGTGTAAGCCTATCTGGTATAGGTATAGACCATGAGCCCGCCCCTTCTTGTTCCTCCTAGAAGGGGGTGGCAAATTTAGCTCAGTCCTGCTCTGGAGGTGGAAGAGAAAGCAGTGGAGCTGTGAGTCTCTCCCATGGCAGGAGGAGCGGGTTCACCCCCAGCCTTTGGGATGGGGGAATATCTGATTCAGCGACAGAGGCCCTGTAAGATCAGAGGCCGTCACCACCCAGAGGTCTGGGACCTCTGAGACTCTACATTGCTGTAAAGATGATCTGCAGTGGATGCATGCCATGCAATAAAGACCCTCCTTAGTACTCTCCTGTCTAAGTATCAGTCCTTGGGCAGGAGGGAGATGTATGCAATAGTGGGGGCTGATTTCTGGACATCCTGGAACCAACTACGGCTGGAGGCGCTAACACCATGAGAAGAACTACAGAAAGAACCTAAACCTGTGCTGATCTCCATGCCATCGCAGATCCAACTCAGCTCTCCTGATCCTAACAGATATCCGCACCACACACATAGCAGAAGCTATGCATCTCCCACTTGGGTAGGTGGGGGAAGAAGTGTTACATATAATAAATGAAATAATTAGATCATGTAGTTCTTTATACCATCAATACTTGCTTCAGAAGAGGTAGTGTTTATCTTAGGATACCTGTTTTTAATATTCTGTATATCACATGAATTGTTTGATTTATGTTTGATAAAGTTTTGAGCATTTGAAGTTTTTTGCAATACAGTACATGTCAATGCCCTATGGAAAGTTCAGTCCGCGCTCTGGCTCTTTAAACTTGGAGTGTTGGTCCCTCTCAGTTCTCTTGCTGCTTCTGTGTTTATGAGGTGTCTCCCCCACCTCCAAATGTGGTCTCCACCGGAACCCCGATGGTGATACCAATATCAGCAAAACAAGAAAAAACACAAAAGCGCACCAAGATGAGAGATAGATATTGTATTAGCAACAAATAATAAAATTAGTAACTTACATATAAAATTTCTTTAATAATCCCCGATTCTGGTGTCTATCACTCCGCACCACGCTACCACACGTGGAGGACAGGAGAGTGAACAGAGACAGCCCCAGCGCGCGGGTCTGTTCTCTCAGAACTGAGATTACCCTTCATACTTCCTATGTGATGCCCTACTCCTGTGATAGACACCAGAATCGGGGATTATTAAAGAAATTTTATAAGTTAGTTACTAATTTTATTATTTGTTGCTAATACAATATCTATCTCTCATCTTGGTGCGCTTTTGTGTTTTTTCTTGTTTCAATGCCCTATGGGTTACCATGACAATGGGTGACATCCACGGGGTCGTGGTCTGCACTCACACTCACATTGAGCCTTGCAGCTCAACTAAGGGCAGAATGGGAGTTGATGAAGGTGCCCTTAGGAAATCAGTTTGGATTGGTGGTGTGATTGATGTGATGTAAACATGCGAGTGGGGGACGCCCTGACTCGGTGACATCACCGTGTTTTTGGCGTGAAACGTGGCTTTTCTGTATGTGTATTTAAGGTTTGTCATTTGGTTTACTTACTGACTCCTTAATAAAGTGCAACATGCACAAAACGCGTAAGAGGTCTATTATACCTCTATTTTTAATGGACCTAATAAAATAATCTTTTTATATCTATTTTGGACCCACTCTCTTGGCTGTGCACTGTACTCTCTATTTTTGCATATCTACATTCACCATCCGCAGCATGTCTTACCAGGGACACAGGACAGGGGCATTTATATATTTGTGAGTATATTAAAATTGCTTTCATTTGTTGTTATAGCAGTTCTGGGACTATCCCAATGAGGTTTTGAGGAGTGGGCACAGTCCCATTACTCTTTTCCTTCAGGTGTTGTTGTCCCTTTTCAGAACTTCATTACACTAGAGATTTATATTCTGTCATGTACCACTAGCCTTGTCTCCTGTGCCCTGACATGTACTATTCTGTTTATATATGACCTTGAGGATGCCGCGCTGGAGTGCTTATACCACTAAACTTTGTATCTGGTCATACAGAATATCTCGCCCCACCCCATATGGTTTGACGTCGGTCAAGCACTGGGTCGGATATACCCGTTACTCTAGTAGAATCCCTGGCTCATGTGAATGCTGCTACCATACAAGAAGCCCTTACTGGATTGCAGTTCGACTTCAGGGATTCTACCTTGCCTGTGGGTTGGAGGAAATGGTTAAGAGATAAGCTGACAGAACACCAAGAGGTGTTCTCCACAAGGGAGATGGATGTGGGCTGCAGCAAGAGTGCTCAACACACAATCCAGTTGGATGACGCCACACAATTCTGGGAGCGTTCCAGATTAATCGCTCCCAGAGATGTGTAGGACGTGCGAGACGTCTTGAAGGAGATAGAGACGGCGGGTATCTTAATGGAGTCCCGTAGCCCCTATGCCTCTCCCATTGTAGTAGTGCGGAAGAAGAATGGGTCCATTTGCCTATGCGTGGATTACCGCACCCTGAACCACTGCACAGCCAAAGACCAATATACCTTGCCATGGATCGAAGAGATCCTCAGCGCTTTATCAGGCAGTCAGTGTTCAACGTGGATACTACCAGGTGCCCATGAGCCCTGAAGATCAGGAGAAGACCGTTTGTCTGCCCCCTCAGGTTTTACCAGTTCACCCGGATACCCCAAGGCATTTGCAGTGCACCTGCAACCTTTCAGAGGCTAAGGGAAAAGACCATTGGTGATATGAACCCCGGGGAATGCCTAGTCTATCTGGACGATATCATCATGTTTGGAAAAACACGAGAAGAGCACACGGAAACCCTTCTGAAAGTACTGGATAGACTGGGAAAAGAATTCCTGACGTTGTTCCTGGACAAATGTCGCTTCTGCCGCACCTCGGTCACCTATGTGGGTCACATAGCGTCCGCGGAAGGAGTGGCTACCAGCCCCGCAAAGGTTGAAGTCGTAGTGAACTGGCCAAGACCAGGTAATGTGATGGAGCTGCGAACCTTCCTGGGGTTTTGCGGATTCTATCACAGATTCATAGAGGAGTACTCCAGCAAGGCCAAAGTCCTTAACAACCTGTTGAAAAATCTACCCCGAGGAACCTCGGCAAAAGGCCACAACTCCATGAACACCGTTCGGGGATAAATGGACTTCTACTTGCGAGAAAGTTTTCAGAAGATTAAAGAAGAGCCTCATGGAAGCCCCTGTCTTGGCCTATGCTGATCTGGAGTAGCCCTACATCCTGCACGTGGATGCCAGCTTCAACGGGCTGGGAGCCGTGTTACATCAAAAATACCCTGCTGACCTCCACCCAGTAGCGTATATGAGTCGTAGCTTGACACCGAGTGAACAAAACTATCCCGTTCACAAACTGGAATTTCTAGCACTCATGTGGGTTGTAGTCGATAAACTACACGATTACCTGTACGGGGTCTCTTTCGAGGTACGGACCGACAACAATCAGTTGACCTACATCCTGACCTTTGCCAAATTGGATGCTACCGGTAATAGGTGGCTGGCTGCCCTATCTAATTATCAGTTTAAGACAGGGATGCCCAATGCTACATCAAATTGTCAAAACATATATGGTAATAAGTACAAATTTCAAATACTTCAATAATAATAATAATTACTTGGTTATTTAGTTAAACCCTTTGGCCAAAGCGTTATAAGCCTGCATACCAACATCAAGGTATAACCAATCATGCAGGTCCTACAATACACTGTGAACCCTTCCTTTTACCTCTGTATGAGGAGAAAGAACCATAATAGGTCCCGTTCTTGCAGCAAAGTGAAAAGACCTCCCAAGTTAAAAAGGTGAGGAGGAGTGAGCTGTGGGGGGAGGTGCCACCTACCTCCATTACATTACATTATTGAAGTATTTGAACTTTGTACTTATTACCATATATGTTTTGTCAATTTGATGTAGCATTGGGCACCCCTGTCTTTTGTTGTATACATTTGCCACGCCCAGTAGCACTCTATTTTGACATAAATATATATTCATGATGTGGTGGGTGTAGGAGTTTGAGCTAGCTGGGAATGTGTGTTAATTATCAGTTTACCCTAAAATACAAGCCGGGGCCATTGAACTGGCTGATGCTCTATCCAGAAGACCTGGACTGAGTACAAAGCCAGAGACGATGGCCAGTGGGAAGAGATTCCTGGCCTTTAGATTCGGGCCATGGGCTCCACAGCGGCTATTGTGGAGAACCAAGTAGCCTTCTCCCAACTCAGAGTAGCCGACCCACTGGGATATCAGTCAAAGGCATTTCCTGCAGCGTACTGCCATCCAGAAGACATGTCCATCACGCAAGATACCATATAGACATGGAAAGAGATAGTGATGCACCAGATGCGAGACCTGGTAGCTAGATCCATACGCCGGGCCATCCAAGAAAACGACCCCTCCTAGTGAAGCATGCTTTTACCGACACGGTTGCTGTTATTATGAGGGAATGGGAGAAGGTCACATAGACCGCGATCTCCTCTAATGAATTGTCCCCTATCATGACCATCCCGATAGAAGACAACTCGTCCTGCCCAGAAGCTTGCAGTACCCCGTCCTACGATCTCTGCACGATGATCATGGACACCTGGAAGTGGGAAAAACATTCGGCCTAGTAAGAGACAGATTTTTCTGGCCCAAGATGCAGGAATTATTGGAGCACCATTGTTGGAAGTGCCAGCGGTGCATATAGAGGAAAACACTGCCTACACGCGCAGCCCCAATGAGTCACTTAAAGAGCTCTGGTCCCATGGACCTAGTCTGCATAGACTTCATCTGCATCGAGGCAGACTACAAGGGTATCAGGAACGTCCTGGTAGTGTCCGATCTCTACACCCGATAAGCCCAAGAGTTACCCACCAAGGTCCAGAAAGCGCTCACCGTAGCCAAAGTACGGTGGGAAAAGTACTTAATCCATTACGTGTTGCCTAATCGGATGCACTCCGATCAAGGGAGAGACTTCGAGAGCAAGTTGATCAAGGAGCTTCTAAACTTGCTCAATATCGAGAAGTCTCGCACAACTCCCTACCACATGAAGGAGACGTCCTGCTGGAAAGGTTCAACCGAACCCTACTAGATATGCTAGGCACTCTGAAGGGCTCCGAAGAGGCCAGCTGTAGCAAGTATGTCGAATCACTAGTGCATGCCTACAATTGCACCAGGCATGAATCCACCGGTACACACCCTATTTCATGATGTTCATCAGAGAGGCTCGACTACCTGTGGATATTCGTCTACGAGTATCTACCGATGGGGTACCGAAAATGACGTATTACATGTATGTGATATGACTCCAGAATAACCTCCATAGAGCATATCAGTTGGCGGAGAAAGCCACTGCCAAACTGAACGAAAATAACAAGCGGAGGTATGACCATAAGGTCCGCCAACAGGAACTTCGACCCGGAGACACCGTTCTCCTGCGGAATCTAGGAATACCAGGGAAGCATCAGTTAGCAGACCACTGGTGAGAAGCTCCCTTCAAGGTAGAGTCATAGATGCTGGGCGTCCCTGTATATCGCATCCGTGATGCCGTTGGAAGGATAAAAGTCTGAAATAGGAACCACTTGCTACCGATTCCTCAAGTGGGGGAAGACGAACCTGAACCATCTCCAGTAGTGCCGGCAAGTGACCAAGAGGAGACCAACGAAACTCTGGATACTGTAACGACACCTGACCAGGATCCTTTGGAAGGAACCTCTGCCGCAAACAATGAAGACTGGTGGGCCACCAGAAGAAGTATTGGGTAACGGGCCAGTGCCCCATGTAACCTCCCCAGTGGCTTCAACAAGCTTACCACTCGACTCAAGGAGTCCACATGCGGCCGCGTGACTACATGTCCAATAGTGATTTAGGGGAGAAAATCAGGTGGGGCCAGCCCACCAATGAGGGACTGCGAGGCAGGAGGAAGCAGGATATGATTTGGCACGAAAGGGGACCGGAGGCAATCTGACAGAGGGAGGCAAAGGAACAGGTAGTGTCCAGTAAGCAGTTCTTCCCTGCACTTGCCTAGATTTGCCCCGTAGGCCCAGCTAAGCCCTATGTCTCCTCAGCAAAGTATTGTAGGGAAGCCCCAGGTAGGGACACTTTCCCATTATGTATAGCAGTACTATTGCACCAGTGACTGAACGGCCAAGAGGTGTTCTGTGGTCTGGGACAAGGCCACCGGCCACCTCATAGACATTAGGCAAGACACTCCAGCTGAAGCTTGCCTCTCAAGGCGGATCGGAACAAGGAGTGAGGGGAACTTTGCAGACCCCGCATCATGGGACCACGGATGCAGCTCTGCTAATAGAGGATCTCCACAATTCCCTGGTCGTAGCCAGGAAGGTACCCACTGTGCACCAACACATCCCAACGGGGCTGGCACTACCTCACACTTTGAGTGGGCTTGCTCATGTGGACATCGAGTTACAGGTGCTGAAGGCACCCTCAGTACTTTGGGGGACTCACTTTTGGTTGTGTGTGGGTATTGCACGGGGATGTTGTTATTGTATATGTGTGTCAGTAAACAGAGTTATATACCTGTGTGTGTATTACTCTATACTGTGTTTGGTTCCTGTGATGGGTTATCCCACCAACGCTGGGTTCACTCATAGTTGGAGGCGCTGTACCGAGTGGAGAAAGAGCTCAGGCTCCAAGTGGCGGAGGTTTGGGCCGCATTTATAGTGCCGGCGTCGGCGAAGCGACCGATAACGTCGCCATCGCCACTGACAAAAGTTGCACTTTAGTTTGGAGCGACGTCGCTGGCGACAAGGCTAGTGACGTCACGAAGGGGGTGGGCAGAGTGCAGTAGGCGCTCTGTGATTGGCGTAGAGACAGTCACATGTGGCGACTGTCTCTCCCAAAATCAAATTTCAATGGCTTAAAAAAAAATTGTAGCTCCATCGCTCCGTTGCTCCGTCACCGTCGCGCTTACTATAAGCGCATGCGACAGATACAATGGGGGCTATGCACTAAGCAGTGATAAGTAGTTTTAAGAGCGCATAGTGCTCTGAGAACGTGAAGTTCCGCCGAGCGCTATGCACTGAGCCGCGCAAACAGGCACTTTGCGCTCTAAAACGGGCTTTTCCTTGAAAAAAAAAGTCCAACTTTGATCGTACGATCAGCTGTTTGCGCTGAATCCTGCCCTTCTGCGGGATTCACTAAGCAACGCAAACTGATCATACGTGAAAGTTGCGCTGAATAAAGCTCACCAGCTAAAGGCTGATGATAAAAAACAGGACTTAGAAAAATTTCTTTGTTTACCTTTTTGCAGGCAAAAAAACAATACAACAGGCCGGCGGGTGTCCCCGGCTCACCAAGCGGGGGTCCCCGCGGGAGTCCGGGATCCCCGCGGAAGTCCCGGGGTACCAATGTTGCGCCTCCAAAAATAATATGTATAGAGGTAAAGTGAACTCAGGCGCAAACAAATAAAAAAATAAAAATATATATTTGATTTTTTGTATTTAACCCCATGTTAGCAGATGAGTGATTTTAACCCTATGGTTGTTTATGAGTGAATACAATGGTATCATCCACCCCAGTAGCACTTTAAGAAATAGTATACACCTGATGATTAATCAGTTCACCAAGATATATAAGTATGCACTGTGTCATGAGACTCCACACTCCTGACGAAGTCGACGGTAACACGTGACGAAACGCGTAGAGTGGGAGCCTCATCCAGAGCGGAGCATACAGCAGAGAAGTTGCAGGAAGATCCAGCCCTTACCGAGCGGCGAAACCGGAAGTGACGTCAGACACCAGTGGGAACAGTGTAACAGCTGACCGGAGGCGGAGTAGTGGGGAACGCTGCGAGACGGTGAGCCTGGCTGGCTAAAGTCTTCCTACACTAATGCAGTGTGACATGCCTGTTTTTAATTGTTAGAATGTGAGTACATTATTTTATTGTTATAAAATCTTTATACCTTGAGTGATCTGTGCTATGCCAGTTTCTTACCTCTCAATATTGGGGCACTTCATCCTGAGGACCTGATCCACTCTGATGAAACCTGATCCACTCTGATGAAAACTGCACCACCCATCTGCCATTGACTGTTTGAGTCAACCCTGCCTATTTGACTCTTACATCTTGTAAGTAGTCAATTCATTAGAGCCAAGTCATTTGGAGGCTTTTATTTCCACGTTGCCATTCTGCTGCACTTAAATGTTTTTTTGTTTCTCCCCCATGCTCCCCTTGGATTTTGTGTGTTTTCCTCCAAAAATAATAAACAATATTTATAAATAAATACATCCCCCTAACACATACTATACAGTAATGTGCAAAATTACTATTATCCACATATGGATAATAATGCATTTGCCCATTTAAATACAAATAACATTCAATAAATACAGTAAAAACATATTACACTTACCTTTTACAGGCATCCACGATGAAGGCCGTCTTCATCCTCATCTTCATCCTGTCCATGCCCCTACGGTGCTGCAAAACATGCACAACAATTACAATAGCCAATGTAATGTCCCCTAACCCCTTAATCACTGTAGCAGTTATTAACCGCTACAGGCATTAAGGGGTTAACCCACCCTCACCCACCATTCGGGAGGCCTACATACCCTCCCACACTCACCCCCCACCCCGTGAGGCCTAACCACCCTCACCCACTACCCACAAGGGAGGCCTACCCATATACCCTTGGGGCCAATACCCCCTTCCCCCACCCCGAGTACCCACAATAAAAACAATACACAGCCCCACATTAAACATCTTTCTATTTATTAAATACATAACCCACCCCCTGTGCCCCCCATAAGTACATGATTTATTCTTTTACATACAGGGTTCATACTCCAGCCACATGCGAGTCCCCGGCGGGCTGGCGGATCACCTGACAGACCTACAGGGTACCAGCAACTTGTTTCACACAGGTTCTGGAGGCCTGTTGGTGGGTCCCGCCAAGCGCCATGGCCCCCAGGTGGTCTCCTTGGGTCACCGTGGGCCACAATTGGGTCCCCACGGTAGGCCCGCGGATGTCTGGGAGCCCCGGGTCAGACCCACAGGTGTCTGCGGGGCCTCGGGTGGCTCTCACAGGGGTCTACGGGTCCGCGGTGCCCCCACAGATGTGGGACCACCGCTTCATCCCTGCAGGTGTCACCCGTGGAACCACCAGCCGGATACCCGTGAGATACCCAAGGAGACAGCAGGTGGTCTCCAGAGGTCTCACGCAGAACCAAGGAACCAACCCTGAATGTAAAATAAATAAATCTGGCCTATACATTCAATACATACACCCCCCCCCCCAACACCTACAGTACAATAATGTGCCAAATTACTATTATCCAGATATGGATAATATATTATTTGCCCATTATGAAACACATAAAACATCCACAAATCAAAACATGAATTTTTAATCTTAAAACCACCACATTGCATGTTAAAATAAATACAGCAGCCATTGCAAATATAAAAAAAAAGCTACACAAATGTCTATGAAATGTCACACAATTGCATAGAGTGTGTACGTGATGCAATTAATTTGTGCATCATATAACACTATGCAAAATATATGTAACAATAAAATACACTATGAACAATGTCCCCTAACCACCAATGCCATCCTGAAAATCAATTACAAAGTAACCAACATCAATACAATTAGCATCAATCAATGAATCCATTCCCTCAAACAATTAAAATACAATACAAATCAATTATACAATTCCCTATTCAATTGCTAAAGCCAAACCATTGCCTAAACAATTCTAATTTAAAGTAACCACCATCATTCTAATCTTACTACCATAAAGAAGCCTTTAGCTAAATACAAATTACATCACTCACAACAATGACAAAATAAAGATGCTAAATACATTATTCATACATGAAAAGAACCTAAACATGAGCCAAACAATCAATTATTATCCCTGTACAGTATGTCTATTCATACAGATAGATAAACATAACATACAGGGGCAATAATACAGCATCAAATACAATGCATTTACATACAAAATTCACATACAATACACCCATTCAGTGTCCGTGAATGTATTATATACATAGATACATTAACGGGCATTAAATGGGAGTGAAAAAATAAAAGACAAGCATGAAAAATCATAAAAACCTGTAAAAGTAAACAATAAACTTTTCTTTTGTTTACTCACCATTAGATGTCCACTCACCGAAATCCAAGCGACCCGGAAGCACAGGAACCAATCCACAGGTAAGCCATAAAATAAAAAACCATAACAAATCCACGTCTGAGTCTTCTTTGGGGTCTTCTGGGGTCTTCTTCCATCTTCTTCCATCTTCTTCCATCTTCTTCCATCTTCTTTGCTACACTCTGCACCACGCTACCACACGTGGAGGACAGGAGAGTGAACAGAGACAGCCCCAGCGCGCGGGTCTGATCTCTCAGAACTGAGATTACCCTTCATACTTCCTATGTGATGCCCTACTCCTGTGATAGACACCAGAATCGGGGATTATTAAAGAAATTTTATATGTAAGTTACTAATTTTATTATTTGTTGCTAATACAATATCTATCTCTCATCTTGGTGCGCTTTTGTGTTTTTTCTTGTTTTGCAGTGATAGACCCCCCTGGAAGATCCATTATCTCGATGGTGGAGTCAATGATGTCCGGCCTATCCCAATACAGTATGTGGATCATTTTTTACAACCCTTGGTAGCTCAGCTCAGGTCACATATTAGGGATACGCTGCATGTCATTGACTCCATCTCCGGGATTAAATGGAAGACCACCTATCTTTGGGCTACATGCGACGTGTCCTCGTTGTACACTAGCATTATGCATTTCGGGAGGGTCGAAGCTGTTAGTTTCTTGCTTAATAAAGATAAAAATTTCACCAATTCAAAAAACATTTTTATTAGATTGTATCAATTTTATATTAACTCATAATTATTTTTTATTTGATACTACATATTATTTACAGGTCTGTGGAACGGCCATGGGCACGAGATTCGCCCCAACCTATGCCAACCTGTTTATGTTTTTTTTGGGAGGAGATTTCCATATGGCAGTGTGCCTGGCTTGGGGCGGGTCTTGTGTACTATGGCCGTTTCATAGACGATTTGATTTTGATTTGGGAGGGAGTGGAGTCGGCTTTGGGGGACATGCTGGATTCATTTGATACCAATGATTTAGGCTTAAAATTTACCTATGAAATCAGCCCTACATCTGTAGTATTTTGGATCTTGAAATCAGTGTGTATCATGAGTTCAATATTTCTACTAAAACACACTTCAAACCTGTGTCTGTTAACAAGTATGTACATGCAAGTAGCAACCATGCTGATCGATGGCTTAGGAATATACCATTAGGGCAGTTCCATCGTATGAAACGTAACTGCTCTAAGAATAGCGATTTTCTGTCCCAGTCACTTATTTTAGAGAAGAAGTTTACTGAAAAGGGTTTTGACTCTAAATTAATAAAAGACTCACTGGATAAGGTGATCTCTTTGGATAGATCAACCTTACTAGCTAAATCTGGATTAAAAAGAAAATCTAATCCTAAATATAATATGACTGAAGAGTCTGCTAGATCTACAGCCCCAAGATTCATCACAAACTTTAACCAATGTTAAATTCGTAAAATTCTCAATAAGCATTGGGAAATTCTGAAGTGTGACCCCCATTTGGGGTCCAGCTTGCCAGATGTGTCAGTAGTATTTCGCAAAGCTAGAAGTATAAAGATCATACTGGCACCTAGTAGGGTTGCTAGTTATGCGCCGTCTACTGCAGTAACATCTAGGGTTCATGGGAACTATAGATGTGGCAGGACACGCTGAATTACCTGCAGGCATCTAGTAACATCTAACCAATTTGTCTCGTCTGTCAAGGAGAGCGCGCACAGGGTTTTGGGATCTATAAATTGCCTCAATATGGATGTCATTTATTTATTGTTTTGCAGCTGTGGCCAACAGTATGTTGGTCGCACTACACGTCCATTATGTGCTCGGTTCCTGGAGCACCATAAAAATATAGTGCCATTA
This sequence comes from Ascaphus truei, assembly GCA_036426205.1. Taxonomy (NCBI): domain Eukaryota; kingdom Metazoa; phylum Chordata; class Amphibia; order Anura; family Ascaphidae; genus Ascaphus; species Ascaphus truei. The sequence goes on along the minus strand of WSYH01004799.1, from coordinate 28,879 downwards.
GACCGGATGCTGAATGGGATAAGTGTGGATCTCCCCGGGAACTCAATTGTGCTAGCAAAGATAGATTTGCTTCTGGAGACCATGTTAAATGTGGAGCAACGGATGGTACATATGGATCAACGGATGATACATATGGATCAACAGATGCTAGATATGGATCAACGGATGGATCGACGGATGGGGAAGATAGAGGCTGACATAGCGGGTATACATCATTTGCTCGGTGTTAAAGCCCATGTTTCCCCAACGCCGGAGCAGGGGGGTGACATGGATGTGATGAATGGGAGCATCGACCCCCTTCCATCACCAAGCGCACCCCCTCCACCAGAAGATGTAGTGTACATGTATGCCGCTGAGGAGGACATGACAACCCCATCAAGACCACGCCAGGAGACAACACGGCGACCAAGACCGGAGGAAAGCTTCCTCCCAGACAACCTACCATCGCCCGTCGCCTCAAGCACACCCGCTCGCAGAAGACCTACATTCGCTCGCATTGATACGGTGCCCGACATCACCCTGTGCGATCTGCCACCGGCGCTCAGGGAGAAGTATAGGGTGATGAGTGCTGGTGCACCCCACAAGTATGCCTTGTTACTTTTTAAGCACCATGTTCCCTACTCGTTGAACTGCGACTGGGCCTTCAGAGTGAACTACGACGGAAATCACGTAAAAAAGGCGCTTCCTGCCAATTTAAGAAAGAACATTCTGGATGAAATGCGGCGCTTTTAACCAATTACAGATCCTGTAATGAAAGGCGTTCGAGGCTGCATTAATTGCGTTTTGCGCCATGCAAGGAATCGGCCATGGACGGACAATGTGGTGGACTTTATGGTTTAATCACGGGAACTGTAAGACCATACTGTTGTGCTGAACTGTGCTGTACATGTTTTGCCCTGCTGTACTTAAATAAAGGAGATGTTTTGACCTGCTGTACTGTATTTAACTTACTGTTTTAACTTGCTGTACACACACACACACACACAGGACCTGCACAATTCCAGTCCCTGAGGGCCGCAAACAGGCATGGTTTTCAAGGTTGTCCTGAAAACCGGGCCTGTCTGGTGCCCTCGAGGACTGTAGTGGTGCAGGCCTGACCGACTGTTTTGCACACCATCCCACTGTACTGTATATGTTTCTTTAATAAAGGAGATGTTGCGTTTTGTATACTGTATTTTATGAATTTTAATTACAGGTAAGACCATACTGTTGTGCTGAACTGTATTGTACATGTTTTGACCTGCTATACTTAAATAAAGGAGATGTTGTTGTGTGTTTTTTAACTTGTTTTTGAACAGAAATGTTTTAACTTGCTGTACACACACACAGGACCTGCACAATTCCAGTCCCTGAGGGCCGCAAACAGGCACGGTTTTCAAGGTTGTCCTGAAAACCGGGCCTGTCTGCTGCCCTCGAGGACTGTACTGGTGCAGACTGTTTTGCACACTATCCCATTGTATATGTTTTGACTTTAATAAAGGAGATGTTGCGTTTTGTATATTTTATGAACAAAGAATTTGTTTTTAAAACATGTGACTGTAAACCATACTGACTGACTGTAAATGTTTTTACTTTCTATACATAAATGTTTTCACTACTGTAGCAGTAAACCATACACTTGTTGATGTTTTGAATTGCTGTGCACTTAAAATGTCTCTACATTGTACAGTATTTGTAAATAAATGTTTTTGTACTTACTCCACCAATTAAAGAACATGTTGATTTGTTTTACATTGTTCCATTGGCTCCTTTGCTACTGTAACAAAATACAGTGTTTCTAGAATGTACACTACTGTCCAGGCACACTGTACTGTATACTGTAGGCATGCTCAGTACAAGAGTATTAAAAAAATAGAAGACACATACAGTACTGTACTGTATGTACTGGCACTGTATAGAAGACACATACTGTACAGTATGTACAGTACTGTAATACATGTAGAATAAATGCATAGTTTTTATTTTTTCGGGTTTATTACACAGTATACTGTTTATAAAAAAGTATTGTATACTGTACGGCCGGAAAACATCAGCATACTGTTTCAGGTACAATATTCTATCCTAATCAATAACAACGGCCACTAAACTGTAGACTCCGGTACGTGGGTTTTTAAATCCGATTCAGCAATGTGCAGGCATTGTTACACAAAGCGATATTATCCATCGAAATCCCTCCATTAGCCGCTTTCTTTTCTGAGGAAAAACAAAAAGAAAAGTTTTACTGTAATGGTCTAAAGAAGTTCCCAGCCAGTCCCACCAATAATTTTCTCGGGGGGCGTCTCCTGTTTACATGCGCATGCGCCTACTGTCGATGTAATGACACGCATATGCGTTTCAAGAAGGTTCCAATGCGCATGCGCCTAGCGTTCCACCAATTGTTCAGTATCTGCAGTACAGTACTGTAGAAGCTGCTCAGCCAATGATATTGCTTACAGGAGAATCGCTTGACTTTTGAATCGCACCGATATTGATACTGTATTGTCAAAATAAAAAAAACACAGAAAATAATACGGCAACAATACTCACCATAGAATTTCCCATTCAGCTGGCGCCGGCGCCAGTCCACTGCCAGTCCAGTGTTCTTGATCATCCACGTCGATAGTTTGCAGCGGGACTAGTCCACCTGTAGTCAGCTGATGATTCTGGAAATTGCTTAGGTACATGCAAGCTTGATCGAAACTGCACGCGAAATCCGACTCAGGCTCAGGGTTGTCACTGATGGTGGGACCGTTATTGGAAGCCGGTGCTGGTGCATTGCTTGGCAGCGACTGTCGTTTCTTAGTTGGTTTTAATACGACCCTTCGCCTTTTGCCGTCTGCATGATCATAGATACAGGAAAAAGCCGGTGATACACACCAATACCCTCCAACAAATTGTGGCTCAATACGATAAAAACAGGTATCGCTACATAACCTTTTCCTTATTGCACGCTTCCACGTATGAGGAGCTGGCGAAAATTTGTAAAAGTCATAGTTTTCGATAAAATACTGATAAATTTGAACAACTGTTGCCATCTTATCATCTGTTGCATTAATCGCGGCCCATATCAAATACGCGTAACTTCTATCGGGTTTTTGGAAAACGGGCTGCACTTGAACACTCATGGCGGGCGGCGGGTCTCTGGAGAATACTGTAACCGAAACTGGTCTTTGTCTTAATATGAAAAGCCTAAATTGATACATTTTTGCAACCTCTTCCTTCAGTCTCAAGGCCAAGTTACAATAGCACACTATGGTATCTTTTTTTAAACTAAACACCTGCAAGTCGACACATTACTGAAGCGCATGCGCATTACAATTCATGAATATCTGCCATCTGGCGGACACGCGAAGAATTGCAACCTATTAAATCCGAACCATTCTCAATAAACGCATCAACCGCGCGTCAACCGCGCATGACCCATGGCTGAGAACGCAAAATGAATGCGGCATGCTCCAGGTGAAGTGCGTCGCATTCCAGGAAAAAGCCAGGGAAAAACCGGCGGTGTGTTAGAATAAAAGCCACAGCAGTACCACACGCAGCACTTATCACCCAAGATCTGACTCCAAAAGACTGTTCATGATCCAAAGGTTCAACAAAGAATTCGGCCGCTCCTCCTCCTCTCACTATGCACCTTACAACTGGAACAATCTACCAGAGACTTTCATTTCCCTCCAGCAATTTTATGACTTCAGCTGTCTCACATTTTAATCTGGTCTATAAATGTTACATAGGCCCATAATCATATGTCATCTCTAATCGTCCTGAAATGTCTGTAATTTGAATATATAACCTCTGTTAATTTAATGTAACCACGTATTGTCATCATACTATAACTTTCTGCCTACGACATTCTTGAGAACGGGAGGTAATGCTCACTGTATTACTTTTTGGTAAAACATTTGATAAATAAATACAAATAAATGAATTGAATATATAAAAAGTAGTATATTAAAAGGGGAAACAAATTCATTAACATTACAACATAATAATTAAATTTAATAAGGAAAGAAAGTTAGCATTATAAGAATTGCAACACTGAAAAAGATACTGTTATTTTATTTATATGCTATAAATAAAATAGTTGAAAAAAATATATATACATTTTATATATTTATTTAACACATTTTTTTGCTGGAGGAATACACATTTCTTGATATAGAGTACTTCGCTGTCTCCAGACAGATGGAAAGAAATGAACATAATTACTACAGTAGATCAGTAATGTGTAAATAAAGCATTGATGACAAAGAGATTGAAAAACATTGCAAGCAAAATTTACTGCAAAGGGTTTGCCTTCCATTTAACGATAGACACAATGTAGTCTGTATTGAACCATAATCAGCTAGCTAGTGTCTGAGGTGGTTCTCTCTCACTTACAACAGCCCTTCAGCATCCTTTGAACTTATTGTCAAACCGATAATGGCTTTCCACGTTGTGGATTATTGGTTAATCATTTACCATGACAGTGTGCAAGGTGTTTAATAAGCAACTTTGTACCTGAAATATGGTTTATTTAACTCTAGCAGTCATAAAAGTCCAGGATAAAATTAGATTCTATACAGAGTGTTATACCAGTTATTGAAGTCACATTATGATGCTATTGTACATACACACAGAAAGTTATGGCTAGTAGAAAAGTGCAAATGAAGTTAAAGAAGTGCATTGCTACTAAACCTACTCACATAGCTGTTTCAACTTACACTGGCGACACACTTTATTCGAGCTCGGCTAGTCCCACGAATTCGGGTATACCCGGGTGTATTGAGGTTTGTGACTGTTTTCTGCCCGAGTGCATTGAGGTATTTTCCAGGCAGGGATTGAAGCATTTTATTCCCGCTGGCTGCAATACTGCACAGTATATATATATATACTGCATTACAATTCATGAATTTATGCCATCTGGTAGACACGCGAAGCATTGCAGCCTATTAAATCCTAATCTTTATCATTTAACAGATCAGCCGCCCGTCAGCCAGGCATGAACCCAGGCTGGGAAGGCAAATGCAACGGGGCTTGTCAGAGGTGAGGAGCGGCGCATTCCAGGTATCTGCCAGGTACATACTGGGTATTTGCTCGAATAAAGTGTGTCGGTGCAGTATTTAACCCAGATCATGCTGAAAAAGCTGTGTAATGTGTCAGGCAGAAGCTTATAGGTATTCATGTTAAAATGGATTAGAAACAGTGACACACGAAGAGCTCATTTTCATGTCATTACTCAGAATCACTACCCCGTCTGCAGTGGAAGCATTGTATGCTAAGAGATAATGGAGAAAGGTAGGTTTGTGGACCTGTCTGTGACATGTCAATGTACTCATAAGTGGTATTTTCATTTGTTGTACATTGCACAGACAGTGGGCCTCATGCAGTAAGCAGCGATCAGCCACTTATCGCCACCTTATCGCCAAGAAAGGCTACAGCGATTCAGTAAACCCCGATAACTCGTCCATAAGAAAAAATGTCGGCATTTTTGGGGGCCAAAAACACAAATTTGCCAAACGTGTGGCGATAAGCCACTTTTCGCCAGCTTTTCAAACTCGTGATATTCTAGTAGCCCCGATTAGCTTATCGTTGGTAATCGCCGCTTTAGAATTGAGATTTTCACTCAAAATCATCCCGCCAGGAAAAGTTGGCAAGAAGGTGGTGAGAAGCTGTCAATAGGCAGCGAGACGGGACTTAGAAAAAAAATGATTTTCTGTTAACATACTGTTGCAGCTAAGCTTAATCTAAAGCTTAACCGCATTATTCTCCGGCTTTTTAATATTCGCGCCAAAATTGGCTGCGCGCCAGCCGCATATTGCAGCCGTTTCTTCAATCAGCGCTAATGGCGCTGAACAATAGAAGTGCTTGTGGCGCCGAGAAAAAAAAAAAAGGCTGCGTCTGAACGGGGTTTTAAATTTCCCGCGGAGGCAGCCGCTGTAGTTTAAAGCTGGCCGCCACTGTATGTTTTTAAGCATGGAGTCAATGAAGCTGAGAAATATTCCTTTGTATTTTTGATGCCGTGGTCTTGAAAATTACGAGATGTAATAAATATAATCGTTTACCTTATTTAACTTATATGGGGTCATGCAGTAAGTGGCGGAAAATTGCATTCGCCAGGGGTTTGAATTCACCATGTTTTCGGCGTGTTGCCCTCGCTGTATGCAGGAAGGGCCGAATCACTGGCGAATCACAGCGAGAGCAACATTCCCAAACATGGCGAGTAACCGGTGGCGAGACAGTCTGCCTGACGAGAAGCTGCCGAGAAGCCGAGAAGCCGTCCCCTGCCGAGATGTGTCTGCAGCAGAGAGAGATCCGCCGCTCTCTCGGCGCAAACATCGGCAACATTAAAAAATCTTTTAAATACAATTTTATTCAAAGTGTACATGTGCAGGGGGTCTCCGGAGCTGAACCGCATTGGTTTCAGGTCCGGGGACCCCCTGCTTCCTGAGATACAGGCCCCTCTGCATTTAATGTCCCGATCACGTGACCACGGAATGTAAACAAAGCAGAGGGATACCGGCACCCCATAAAGGGGCCTGTATCTCGGGAAGCAGGGAGTCCCTGGACCTAAAACCAAAGCGGTTCAGCTCCGAAGACCCTCTGCACATCTACACTATGCATAAAACACACATATCAATAAACAATCATTCCTTACCTTTGCGGCTATCTGCTATGGTAACGAAGCAGCATGAATATATTTTTAATAATAGTGTACTGTGAGCAGGGGGTCCCCTGAGCTGAACCGCATTGATTTGTGGATCAGGGACACCCTGCTTCCCGAGTTAAAGGCCCCGGTATGTGTCATCGGGTGCCAGTGTCGCCGCCATCTTTATAGCGTCCCATACGCGACATGCCCGCTCTAAAAATGGCGGCGACACTGGAACCGATGCCCCAAACTGGGGCCTGAAACTCGGGAAGCAGGGGGTCCCTGAGCCACAAATAAATGCGGTTCTGCTCAGGAGACCCTCTGCTCCCGCACAATATTATTAAAATACATTAATGCTGCTTCATTACCATAGCGGATATCCGCTAAGGCAATGAAGGGGTTAAGGCATAATAGCATGTTTATTGGGGACAATTGCCCCCAATAAACATTGCAATAAACTTCATACACCCCCTGTGCCCCAAACAACCTCTATACCCACAGTACATATATTACATTTTTGGGATGCACAGCAATGATACTATAGGCCGGCGGTGGCCCTCGGGTGTTCACCGCAGGCCTGCAGTACCAATTCTGTGCCCCCCAAAAAAAATTAAACAACACATAAATACTTTTCAATAAATACACCCCCCCCTAACACATATATAACACAGTAATGTGCAAAATAACTATTATCAAGATATGGATAATAGATTATTTGCCCATCATGAAACACATAAAACATGCATAATTAAAAACATGAAATGTTAATCTTAAAATCACCACATTGCATCTTACAATTAAACCAGCAGCTAGACAAATGTATATCAAATGTCACACAATTGCATTGAGTGTGTACATGATGCAATTAATCTGTGCATCATGTAACACTATGCAAATTCAATTTCAAAATAAAATACACTATGCCAGCCACTATACATACAGTACAATGCCAGCCACAAATTCAAATAGAAACTAAGCAAATAAACATAAATACATTTACCATCAATCAATCTCCTAAATCAATTACAATACAATCCCAATCAATTATACAATTCACTATTCAATTCCTAAATATAAACCAATGAGAAAATAATTCTAATTCAAAGTAACCACCATCATACAAATCTAACTACCAGAAATAAGCCATTATTCAAAAGCAAGACCCTGAAATATACTCCTGCAAAGAGCAATAAAAATGACATTGAACTAAATACAAATTAAATTACACACACAACAATGTAGAAATAAAGCAGCTAAATACATTTGAAATACATAAAAAAAACATCAACATTAGCAAATCAATCATTTATTATCCCTGTATCTCTATCCATATATATAAACATAACATACAAAGGCAATACAAGAGCATACAAAACAATGCATTTCCATCAAAAAAATCACATAGAATACACCCATTCAGTGTCCCTGAATGTATGTATATCCATAGGGACATAGATCAATTCAGGGGCATTAAATGGAAAAAAAAAAAAACGAATAAAAAATCTAAAAAACCTGTAAAAGTTAAAATAATAAACTTTTCTTTTGTTTACTTACCATTAGATGCCCACTCTCAGAAATCCAGGGAAACCGTAATCTCTCGAACCAATCCAAAGGTAACCATAAAATAATAAACACTTAAAATCCACGTGTGTCTTCTGTCTTCTATTTGTAATCCATTTCATCAAAGAGGGGCTTCATCTGTAATCTGTATTCTTCTTTCTTCTGTCTTCTATCTTCTTCCGGGTCTTCTTCTCTTCTAGCGCCATGCCCTGGTCTTCTTCTATCTGTAGGAGGTCCGTCCTCCTCGGCGTCTGGCTTCAAAATGAGACGACATAGCCTTTTATAAGCCTATGACGTCACATTTTCATCAAATGGTTCCCAAGGCCCAGATTGGGCCGTGAAAACCATGTGATTGGGGGGGGGGAATGATGACGTCATTTAAAGGCAATGACGCCAGCCAAGGATCTCAGCATTAGAATAAAGGAGATGTACTGTACACGAGAGGACAACAAATTGCGGATATTCAACGCTGGCTAAATACTTCTGGCCTCGTTGTACCAGCAGCAACTGTGAGCTATCAGGCCCACGGTAAGACCAAAAAAGTCAAGAGGACACCAACGGTAACTACCGCGTAAGTACCGTACTACTGTATATGGTAAAAGTAATTGTCACTCACTTCATTATTACTCATTATGACTCACGCACTCACAAACCCCCATTTCAGTACACAGTTTACTCACATTATGACACACACACACACACACACACATAAAGTACTGTTAATATTATATCTGCTATATATATATGTTATATACTGTACTGTATATATCTGTTATACTGTATACTGTATATATACCTGTATACAGTACAATATTGTTATCGCTGTATACACTGGCGACACACTTTATTCGAGCTCGGCTAGTCCCACGAATTCGGGTATACCCGGGTGTATTGAGGTTTGTGACTGTTTTCTGCCCGAGTGCTTGAGGTATTTCCAGGCAGGGATTGAAGCATTTATTCCCGCTGGCTGCAATACTGCACAGTAATATATATATACTGCATTACAATTCATGAATTATTGCCATCTGGTAGACACGGAAGCATTGCAGCCTATTAAATCCTAATATTATCATTTAACAGATCAGCCGCCGTCAGCCAGGCATGAACCCAGGCTGGGAAGGCAAATGCAACGGGGCTTGTCAGAGGTGAGGAGCGGCGCATTCCAGGTATCTGCCAGGTACATACTGGGTATTTGCTCGAATAAAGTGTGTCGGTGCAGTATTTATATAACTCTATTCTATACAGTTTCTATCTATTATTATTGTTATCGCTGTATATTTATATAACTCTATTCTATACAGTATCTATCTGTTATTATTGTTATCGCTGTATATTTATACAGTATAACTATTCTATTAAAGTAATATCTATATTTGGCCATACTGTAGGCCTGAGCATAAATTATGTACTGTACCTGTACTTGTGGCCTACTGTAACGTATTGTTGTTTTTCTTTTAAACTGTAGGGAGACAACTGTTCTGGTTGACAGAATAAGTGAAGCGAATGATGAGAAGAGTGCCTTAAGGGTCAAAGACACTCTGCAGAAAAAGCACAATCTAACTGTATCAGAGACCAGCATTAAGAAGATGAGACGCAGAATTGGATGGAAATATGGACGTGTGAGGTTAGTACTGGACAGTACAGGAGGTGAAAAGTGTGGTTTAATAAGCTGTACTGTACCTATAAAATTATTCTTTGTCATTACAGAGCGTACCCTATGATAAGGGACGTCAACAAGATAAAGAGAGTGGTCCAGGCACAGGCATGGATCGACAGTGGCGAAATTTTTCAGGATTGCATCTTTACTGACGAGTCTACTGTATCTCTGGAGAGATTTGCCACCTTTGTATTCCACAAAAAAGGACGCATATCTATGAAGCCGCGTCCAAAACACCCAGTGAAGATGCATGTGTGGGGTGCCATCTCTAGGCGTGGACCAGGATGCATCATCATCTTTGATAGTACAGTATAATAATGCACAAAGTCACATGCTGTAGGCTTAAGCACTGTATTGTACTACTGTAGTGTGCATTATTTTGAGCACTTTTCTTTTCTTGTTACAGGAATCATGAATAAAGCTTTTTTCCAAGAGCAAATAGTGCCTGAGATTGTGGAATACATCACACGTGAATTCCCAGATGGTCACCGTTTCTACCAGGACAACAATCCGAAGCACACTGCGTCAATTGTGCATATTCTTGACTGCGGTATCAACTGGGTGAAGACGCCAGCGGAGTAAGAACGGTAACCATGTCTCGTTTTTTCCCACTGTTTACTGTGTATCTCTTTAACTAATTCTCCTTTTTTCCCCCTCCAATGACAGATCGCCAGACTTCAATCCTATCGAAATGGTCTGGCATCAGCTGAAAGACCATATCCGAAAAGTGGTGAAACCCTCAAAAAAGGATGAGTTGGCGAATGGCATAATGCGTTTTTGGAACGATGTGCTCACCGTGGAACGATGTAATAAATATATTGACCATATTGCGACTCTGTTGCCCATTGTGATAGAGCGTAATGGGCAAGCACCAGGAAGGTAGTATGGTACAGTACTGTACTGTAGTATGGTAAGTACAAGCACACCAAGTACAGTATGATACAGGTAAGTATGGCACAGATTGTTTTACAGTATACAGCATGCATTTTACAGCACTAATTTTTAATTTTTAGAGAGAGCTGCACTACCAATCTTGTTACAAAGTATTTTACAGTATAGTAGTTCCAGTATACAGTAGTTTGACAGTAGTAAATGCATACAGTAGTCCAATATGGAGTAGTTTTATTGTACACAATGCAATTATATGCACTTAACTGCACTAATTTTGTCTTTCCCTTTCAGAGACTGCTGGCTGCACTACAAAAGGACGGGTGGGGGGAGGGGGGTAATCATGTGTAAATTGTGTGAACTATGTGTATAGTGTATCTACAGTCATGATTTACACACAAAAAAACCTCTCTCGATGAACTACAGAATGCAATGTGGCCATGACGAACATGAGAGACTAAAAATTTGTATTACTGTTTTTATTATTATAAATGTGCATTATTCATGATTATTTGTATTTTTCATTCTTCCATGATTATGTACCGGCCCTCAAATTTCAACTGACAGAAGAACTACAGTACACTACTGTACACTACTGTACGTGTACAAAGAAGATAAACACTGAAAATGATTATTTGTATTTTTTATTCCTGATAAAATAAAATAAATATTTAATTACATTCACATTTTTTTTCTTTGAACTTTAAATTCACTGTGAATGTGTGTGGGGGGGAGGGATTCTTCAAGAAGGCTTACATTTTTATTCATTGGTTACATTTTTATTCATTGGCTAATCAGATTAACATATTCAATTCGAGAAGGGTTTATCACAAGTGCGCATACGTTACCGTAAACAAAGCCTCAAAGGGTTCGAGGGGGGTCATCATAATGGATTAGCATAACGGATTAGACAAGCATTTGAAAATGAATGTGAAGTTATACACGCATGCACATTAATCATCAACTAGGTCCCTTCCCAAAGAGGATTACATGCAGGTGCAGCGATGTGATACCAGGCTAGTCTCGGGACGATTAAAAGCACAAAGCCAAGCATTAGCAAATGAGTGGTTTGCGAGAGGTGTCGATAAGAAGTTGAAATCCTTGAGCCTTGTGTGTGTCTGCGGGGGGGAGGGGGGTAAAGCTGCATGAAGGATTAGCTGAACTGTAGTTCAAAGACATACAGTATTTTCAACAGGTCATCATAATGTTTTGATCCCCACACCCCCAAATCAATAAAAATCACATAAAGCATGTGAATCACCAGTGTCGCATTAAAAAGCTACAGTACCGATAGAATATCAGAATAACGAGAATTTTTATGCAGGCACACATGTCTGGAAACAAAACAAAAACAACAAAAAATATATATATTTTTTTCCAGACGAACTTCCACATGAATGTGAAGTTATACACGCATGCGCATTAATCATCAACTAGGTCCCTTCCAAAGAGGATTACACGCAGGCGCTGAAATGTGACACCAGGCTCTGCACGTTATACATGCAGGAATGTGATGACAAGTTCGGGATGATTGAAGCCAGAAACCCATCTGGCTTTCAGAAAGCCATCTGGCTTGGAGAGGTGTTCTGTACTATAGATAAGAAGTTGAAATAGTACTTTAGCCTTGTGTGTGTGTGGGGGCGAGAGGGAGAGCGCTGTATGCGCCAAAATGTGATACTGTAACACGCCTATGCATTTCAACAATGTTCAAATGAGACATACAGTACTGAACGGTACACGCATAATATAAAAAGAGTATGAAAACAAGTAAAAGTACTGATTACAAAATACTGTAATACAGTACATACAGTACTGTATAGAAATGTGATAATTTTATATTCGAAGAAGACGTGACGCTATATTTTTGTAATACTGTATATCTTCCATTTTACAAATACTGCGCAAGCACACACAGACATAATGCATAAGACATGCATTAGACTTATTAGACTTTTAAGACAACAGCTCGCGAACGCCCACCTGTGTTTTTAGACGGTTTTGCAGTATAGCAGACAGACAATATTTATCAGAGCTTAGTGAATCTAGCCCTAAGTGAGAGAAATATCTCAAATTCCTATCACCCACTTATTAAATTTACTTAGATGAACTATTTTCATAACAGTAACCCAAGTAATATAATTAACAGTTGGCTAAATTGCACTGTCTACCAAATCACATTTTATTTACAATAAGGGCCTGCAAGGAATTAACAGCAGATTGCAGCCCCCCAATTCTCTCTTACTTACTCTTGTTATATTTCAATACTTAAACGCACATCCAGGTTTTTTTTTTATATTTAATCTTAATGCTTAATACTTTTTAAAATGTAATGCTTAAAAAAAATAATATATATATACTGTATATATATATATATATACAGTCATGTGATAACGAAAGTACACCCTCTTTGAATTCCATGGTTTTACATATCAGGACATAATAACAATCATATGTTCCTTAGCAGGCCTAAAAATTAGGTTAATACAACCTCAGATGAACAACAACACATGACATATTACACCGTGTCCTGATTTATTTAACAAAAATAAAGCCAAAATGGAGAAGCTATGTGTGAAAAACTAAGTACACCCCTACAGCTTCCATAGGAATTAAGATGCTAAGTAGCAGACAGGTGCTGCTAATCAAATGCCCTTGATTAATTGATCATCAGGAAGTGTTATCACCTCTATAAAAGCCAAAGTTTTAGCAGTTTGCTGGCCTGGAGCATTCAGGTGTGTGTTAACTCAATGCCAAGGAGGAAAGACATCAGCAATGATCTTAGAGAAGCAATTGTTGCTGCCCATCAATCTGTGAAGGGTTTAAGGCCATTTCCAAACAATTTAAAGTCCATCATTCTACAGTGAGAAAGATTAGTCAAAAGTGGAAAACATTCAAGACAGTTGCCAATCTTCCCTGGAGTGGAAATCCCAGCAAATTCACCCCAAGGTCAGACTGTGCAATGCTCAGAGAAATTGAAAAATGCCCAAGAGTTACATCTCAGACTCTACAGGCCTCAGTTCGCATGTTAAATGTTAAAGTTCATGACAGTACAATTAGAAAAAGACTGAACAATTATGGTTTGTTTGGAAGGGTTGCCAGGAGAAAGCCTCTTCTCTCTAAAAAGAACATGGCAGCATGGCTTAGGTTTGCAAAGTTGCATCTGAACAAACCACAATACTTCTGGAACAATGTCCTTTGGACGGACGAGACCAAAGTGGAGATGTTTGGCCCTAATGCACAGCGCCACGTTTGGCAAAAACCAAACACAGCATATCAGCACAAACACCTTATACCAACTGTCAAGCACGGTGGTGGAGGGGTGATGATTTGGGCTTGTTTTTGAAGCCACAGGACCTAGGAACCTTGCAGTCATTGAGTCGACCATGAACTCCTCTGTATACCAGAGTATTCTAGAGTCAAATGTGAAGCCATCTGTCCGACAGCTAAAGCTTGGCCAAAATTGGGTCATGCAACAGGACAATGATCCCAAGCACACCAGCAAATCTACAACAGAATGGCTGAAAAAGAAAAGAATCAACGTGTTGCAATGGCTCAGTCAAAGTCCAGACCTCAACCCGATTGAAATGCTGTGGCTGGACCTTAAAAGAGCTGTGCATAAACAAATGCCCACAAACCTCAATGAACTGAAGCAACGTTGTAAAGAAGAGTGGGCCAAAATTCCTCCACAACGATGTGAGAGACTGATAAAGTCATACAGAAAACGATTACTTCAAGATATTGCTGCTAAAGGTCGCTCTACAAGCTATTGAATCATAAGGTATACAGGCATACCTCGCATTAACGTACGCAATGCGACCGGAGCATGTATGTAAAGCGAAAATGTACTTAAAGTGAAGCACTGCCTTTTTTCCACTTATCGATGCATGTACTGTACTGCAATCATCATATACGTGCATAACTGATGTAAATAAGGCATTTGTAACAGGCTCTATAGTCTTCCCGCTTGTGCACAGCTTCGGTGCAGGTAGGGAGTTCAACTTTGCTGTTCAGGACGTGCTGACAGGCGCATGCGTGAGCTGCCGTTTGACTATTGGGCGATATGTACTTACTCGCGAGTGTACTTAAAGTGAGTGTCCTTAAAGCGGGGTATGCCTGTACTTAGTTTTTCACATATGGCTTCTCCATTTTGGCTTTATTTTTGTTAAATAAATCATGACACGGTGTAATATGTCATGTAAAACCATGGAATTCAAATAGGGTGTACTTTCTATTTCACGTGACTGTATATATGTGTATATATATATATATATAAAAAGGAAAAAAGAGGAGAGAGCGCACGCCCATAGCGTATAAAAGTTTTAATGAGGGGGAAGGGGGAGAGAGGGGGGTAAAAAACGCACTTACAAAAATGCAATGAAATCAAGCATATGTGATATATATAATCACCACCATCCGGTTTAACTGTAGACTCTTGGGGCAGTCCCAGGCTCCGTTGGTAAAGGAGCGACGTCACAGCAGATTCCCAGGGCTGGAAACACCATCCGGTCAAGCTGCAGACTCTTGGGGCCGTCCCAGGCTCCGTTGGCAAAGGAGCACCGTCCCAGCAGATTCACAAGGCAGGTGTGCTATAAAATAGTCCAAGAAAGAGGTCCCGTAATGATGGTGCCTGTAGCACTCGCGTCTGGATCAATACGCTCCAGCGCTTAGTGTAGACTCCAATGTCTGTGCGTCTGACGTCACGACGCTCCCTGACGCGTTTCGTCAGTCACGGCTAACTTTCTCAAAGGGATATCATGAGAGGGGGAGGTTCGGTATTATATATGCAACCTCATGATGGTAATTAAGAGAAATCCACTCCCCTATTCAGCTGCAATCGTTTTTCATGCTGCTACACACTTATACACACATATTTACATGTAATACAGATAATTAACCCTAAAAGGATTGGAGGAGATAGTTGGAGTAAGAGCAAGATTTACACTCTAAATACCAGTCTAAATCCCAATGCATTTTGGATGAATGGCACACAATATACAAAATATACATATATATACAAGATCACTATATAAACATCCATAAATGTATACTATATGTATATTGCCCATAGACTGGTATAACATTGTTCATAATAGACAGAAAAAAGATCCTAAAGGGATCAAACCAAAATGAAAGTATTCAGCCTGCATGTGAATCAAGACCTCATCAGCCAATAATACATTAATGTATATATGGGATATGTTGTGATTACCCATAGGGTGCATCAGTTAAATGATACTTGAATACACCTAGTATATAGAGAGGGATGACTCACATATAGGCTAATACTATATGTTATTATTGAAAAACAAGAGATCACACAACATCATATACAATATAGAAAAATTGCAATAGTGTATGCATATACAAACACAAACAATCAAGTGCGAATATTACACCCAAACGGGTGTATGGATAATTTAAAATTGAATATAGACAATAAATCATGTGATCCTGATTGGAAAAAACTGATCAGATTAGGAATATTTTGAAACATCAGTCTGGAGTCTATATGCCACAAACAAGGCTGGGACCCGGGAAGCTATTTATAATGTGAGTGCATATTTGTGATTGATTATATTATTAAGTTGTATAGAAAAAAGTGTATATAAAAGAAAACTTTACCCTTTATATCATTCCCCAATATTTACTACCCAGGCCCTAAACGGCCATACTAAAGTGAGTGCCTATTTAGGTGATTGTTAATTTTAATTTTATGTGAAGACTGTACAATTATTATAATAGTGTATGTGAGGATTAATACCTAATACCGTCTATTAAACCCTGTGATAATCTTATATTTAGTTGACCACATAAATGTGCTAATTTATATATTCATAATTACATCCATTATTCAGACGGGGGGGAAGGATGGGGGGGGGGGTGAATCTCTGGAGGAGATCCAGACAAAGGATGGACTGAGAAGCAGAGGAGAAGAACAGGAAGAGACATCCAAGGAGTGACTAAACTAAAGTACTAACATCCAAACATTCGTTCAGTCCCCCAGGATTAAGGGTGCCCAATTGGTGAATCCAAAAGGTTTCCCGCCTACAAAGTGTCTTGAACCGGTCGCCCCCTAGAACACAAGGAGAAATGGTCTCTATTCCCATAATTTGCATGGTCTTGGGATTTTGTTGATGAAATAGTTTAAAGTGTCGAGAGACACTATGGTTATTGAGACCCTTAATAACATTTCTCCTGTGTTCCAGGAAGCGCGTTCCCAATGCTCTCGTGGTGCGTCCAACATATTTTAGACTGCACCCGCACTGTATAAGATACACAACGTAAGTGCTGAGACAAGTGATAGAGCTACTGATGGCATAGGTGATGCCCCTACTTGGAGAATAGACATGAGTGTTATTCAAAAGATGCCTGCACGTAATACATCGACTGCGGCCAGCGTCCCCCCCCCCAACAGGGATGGTTACCCAATGGTCCCTTATTTTTTGGCAGTATCACAAGTTGAGGAAGACTTGAGCCTAGTGGGAGCTATATCTTTTACTTTTATCTTCTACCTTCCTATATGTAACACAGTAGCTCTATCCGGCAGGATAGGTCCTAGATTGGATCACACTTAGAATGGACCAATGATCGTTCAATTCTATTAATGGATTTGATGACTGGTTTAGGTGGTATAAACCTCACAGTCGACCTCTCCGTCCCTGTATGCATTACTGGGATGTCATATCCTAACGTTTTCCTATTTGTTGTTTATTTTTTGATTTCTCAAGCAAAGTGGTTCTAGCAATGGAACTCACCTTGCTGAGAGAATCGAACACGAGGATCATATCCCTTAGAAAGAAACTTCTTCCCAAGTAGTGATGACGACTGGTTTTCGAAGTCATCCTCCCTGTGCAGTTCCTCTTATTCTGTGGAACTGCCCCAAGGGATATTGTTGAGGCCAGTGTTTGTGGATGTTGCTGGACGCATGGACGTAGCTATTTCACAGACACAGACTTGAAATTTGGTGGTAATAATATTCAAGTCTGTGTCTAATGCTCAGGGCCAGATCCAGAAAGACAGTGGACAAGTTATTAATATCAAAGTGAATTTAAGTCCAAACGAGTTTTGCTGAAAGAGCTCAGGATGTCGAATAGATCGACTCCTCTCCATCCCAAAATTATAATAATATCATCTATGAAACGGCCATAGTATAACGAGACCCGCTCCAAGCAAGCTGTTCTGCCCACACATGGGATCGCCCCAGTGCCCATAAAGAGGTTGTCATGCTGGGAGGAATCTCGTACCATGGCCGTTCCACAGATTGCAAGTGAAAATCATCTTCAAAAAAAAATAATTGTGCGTAAGGATGAAGTGAATGCTGTTCTAAAATAATGAACCTGGTTTTTTCTCCGGAAAAAGTGAATCCTTGTCCAACAATATTTTATTATTGCCTCTAAACCCCCGGTATGTTCAATGCAGGTTTATAATGATGAAACATCACATGTTGCCCATAGATAGGTGGATTTCCACCTAATATCTGAAATGGAGTCGATGACATGGAGCGTATCCCTAACATGACCTTCAGTGCAGTGACGTAGGGTGGAGAAATAGTCAACATATTGGGATAGGGTTCGATGTCACGACTCCACGCCTATACTAGGGTCTACCCGGGGATTGGACAAGGATTGGTGCACTTTAGGAAGGTGATAAAAAATGGGAGTGCGTGGGTGTAAAACAAATAAAAATTTAAATTCCGCTTTGGAAATACTACCATCACCAGTGCAAGGTGAGGAGCTCCTCAGCAACAACTGGTAAGAGTCCACTGGATCGGATTCCAACAGGTGTAGGAGGCCGAGTCCCCAGGAGTTGCGTGCCTCAGTGAATAGGCAGATAGTCCTGAATGACTTGCCCCCCCCCCTTGTCGGCCTGTCTGATAACTATATCATGGTTGATCTTAAGCTTGGCCGCAGTCGATGTATTACGTGCAGGCATCTTTTGAATAACACTCATGTCTGTTCTCCAAGTAGGGGCATCACCTATGCCATCAGTAGCTCTATCACTGTCTCAGCACTTACGTTGTGTATCTTATATCTGCGGGTGCAGTCTAAAATATGTTGGACGCACCACGAGAGCTTGGGAACGCGCTTCCTGGACACAGGAGAATTTATTAAGGGTCTCAATAACCATAGTGTTCTCTACACTTTAAAACTATTTCATCAAAAATCCCAAGACCATGCAAATTATGGGAATAGAGACCATTTCTCCTTGTGTTCTAGGGGGCGACCGGTTCAAGACACTTTGTAGGCGGAAACCTTTGGATTCACCAATTGGGCACCCTTATCTGGGGGACTGAACGAATGTTTGGATGTTAGTACTTAGTTTAGTCACTCCTTGGATGTCTCTTCCTGTTTCTTCTCCTCTGCTTCTCAGTCCATCCTGTCTGGATCTCTCCAGAGATTCCCCCCCCCCCATCCTTCCCCCCGTCTGAATAATGGATTATTATGATATATAAATTAGCACATTTATGTGGTCACTAAATTAAGATTATCACAGGGTTAATAGACGGTATTAGGTATTAATCCTCACATACACTATTATAATAATTGTACAGTCTTCACAAAAATTAAAATTAACAATCACCTAAATAGGCACTCACTTTAGTATGGCCGTTTAGGGCCTGGGTAGTAAATATTGGGGAATGATATAAAGGGTAAAGTTTTCTTTTATATACACTTTTTTTCTATACAACTTAATAATATATCAATCACAAATTCACTCACATTATAAATAGCTTCCCGGGGTCCCACGCTTGTTTGTGGCATATAGACTCCAGACTGATGTTTCAAAATATTCCAATCTGATCAGTTTTTTCCAATAAGGATCACATGATTTATTGTCTATATTCAATTTTAAATTATCCATACACCCGTTTGGGTGTAATATTCGCACTTGATTGTTTGTGTTTGTATATGCATACACTATTGCAATTTTTCTATATTGTAATATGATGTTGTGTGATCTCTGTGTTTTCAATAAACATATAGTATTAGCCTATATGTGAGTCATCCCTCTCTATTACTAGGTGTATTCAAGTATCTTTAACTGATGCACCCTGTGGGAATCACAAACATATCCCATATATACATTAATGTATTATTGGCTGATGAGGTCTTGATTCCATGCAGGCTGAATACTTTCATTTTGGTTTGATCCCTTAGGATCTTTTTTTCTGTCTATTATGAACAATGTTTATACCAGTCTATGGGCAATATACATATAGTATACATTTATGGATGTTATATAGGTGATCTTGTATATATATGTATATTTTGTATTTGTGTGCCATTCATCCAAAATGCATTGGGATTTAGACTGGTATTTAGAGTGTAAATCTTGCTCTACTCCAACTATCTCCTCCAATCCTTTTAGGGTTAATTATCTGTATTACATTAAATATGTGTGTATAAGTGTGTAGCAGCACGAAAAACGATTGCAGCTGAGTAGGGGAGTGGATTCTCTTAATTACCATCATGAGGTGTGCATTATAATACCGAACCTCCCCTCTCATGATATCCCTTTGAGAAAGTTAGCCGTGACTGACGAAACGCGTGGGGAGCGTCGTGACGTCAGACGCACAGACATTGGAGTCTACACTAACGCTGGAGCGTATTGATCCAGACGCGAGTGCTACAGGCACCATCATTACGGGACCTCTTTCTTGGCTATTTTATAGCACACCTGCCTTGTAATCTGCTGGGAACGTGCTCTCCTTTGCCAACGGAGCCTGGGACGGCCCCAAGAGTCTGCAGCTTGACCGGATGGTGTTTCCAGCCCTGGGAATCTGCTGTGACGTCGCTCCTTTACCAACGAGCCTGGGACTGCCCAGAGTCTACAGTTAACCGGATGGTGGTGATTATATATTACACTATGCTTATTTCATTGCATTTTTAAGTGCGTTTTTTACCCCCCTCTCTCCCCTTCCCCCTCATTAAAACTTTTATCGTATGGGCGTGCGCTCTCTCTCCTCTTTTTTTCCTTTTTAGATATCTTGTGGACGTGTTTGGTCCATATTGAGAGCTGCCGGAGACCCTGCATATCAGCACCTATACCATTCATTGGACTAATTGGAGGACTGGTTTATCCTTTTTTGCATTTTTTACATATATTGTTCATGTTTTGTGGGCCTGAATTTATTATAGGTCCACATAATTATATGTATATATATTTATATTGCTTATATAATTGAGGAATTTCCAATATTTACATCATATATTGTTCATAGCATATTATATATATATATGAAAGAAAAAGAAAAGAAAACAGGGCGCACACCTAGTGCATTAAAGTTTAACAATAATTTATGAACATTTAAAATCAGACAATGCCCACTCACAAGTATAGCGTTATTAGAAAGCAGTTATGAGATTGGCCCTCATAACCAGTGGTGCCGTTCGAGCCTGTAATGGTGTCACTCGTGCGCGGCTCCTTCCTTACTCTACCGAAGTGACGCTCACCCGGTCTGGTGTCCGCACCAAAACGGAAGTCCCTCCAGGAAACCGAGTGCCTCTCCTGACTGCCTCTACTGCTGCACCACCAATCAAGCCAACCGATTGTCAATGATCTGCTTTGCTGAGCCTCCCACAGCTGTGTTCCTCTCAGTCTGCTCTCAGTGGGACAATGTCTTGCTCTGCCTCTAGCCCACGCCCTACGCGTTTCGTCATCCCTGAAGAAGTCATCTCGATGAGAAACGCGTAGGGCGTGGCTAGAGCAGAGCAGACATTGTCCCACTGAGAGCAACTGAGAGGAACACAGCTTGTGGGGCTCAGCAAAGCAGATCATTGGACACATCGGTTTGCTTGATTGGTGGTGGAGCAGCTAGAGGCAGTCAGGAAGGCCTCTGTTTCCTGGAGGGACTTCCGTTTTGTGCGGGACCCAACCGGTGAGCGTCCTTCGTAGAAGGAGACCGCGCACGAGAGGAACCATTACAGGCTCGAACGGCACCACTGGCTTATGAGGGCCAATCTCATAACTGCTTTCTAATAACGCTATACTTGTGAGTGGGCATTTGTCTGATTTTAAATGTTCCATAAATTATTGTTAAACTTAATGCACTAGTGTGTCGCCTGTTTTTCTTTCTTTTTTCTTTCATAGGTATTCTAGGGAGTTGTGACCCTTATAAACGGGTCTGCCTATACCTGGATGCTTCACTTGGACAGGACTCTGTGACTTTTAAGGTTTTTCAAAAGTTTTTTAATAGTTTTTTTGGAAAAAGTTTTTATTTTCATTTTTCATATTTTTTATATTTTTTCATTTTTCTAGATATATTTTTTGTATTACAAAACATATATTTTTATTTTTCCAGAAGCATTTTTTAAAAACAATTTTGCATGTACACTTTGTATTAAAGTATTACAATACACATTTTATCTTAGAATCACATAGGGTTTTTAATTAATATTTCCTTTAGGGCCAGCACCCCAAGGTAGGTTGTATCAAACGCACGTTGCTACTTATCACAGTTAGGCGCAGTTGTTTGCATTAGGCTCCCTTTATTATTTCTTTTGTTTTGTTATATATATAGTATATATATATCTATGAATGTTCCTTATAGGGCAGCTTTTTCTTTGATATATTATATATATATATATTGTGACAGATATGAGGGAACAGTAGT
This sequence comes from Ascaphus truei, assembly GCA_036426205.1. NCBI lineage: Eukaryota > Metazoa > Chordata > Amphibia > Anura > Ascaphidae > Ascaphus > Ascaphus truei. The sequence goes on along the minus strand of WSYH01004799.1, from coordinate 6,553 downwards.
GAAAAGGGGATATACAACGACTCTCAATTAGTGCGGGGTTTCTCTCCCTCCACGGTTGGAGGATTTGACCACAAGGAAGTCCGACCGGACTTTAGCTCATCCCTGCTTCACAGGGACGTGCACCAGCTTAGTGAGCAGGGAATGATAAAAGGCTGCTTAACGAGCAAGCAGACGAGAGTGTTTAGTCTCAAGAGAAGTGATGTGCTGAAAAGCTGATTTATGGTGAGGAAAAGCAAAGACTTGTGAATTTTTGTGTTTTAATACTCTGTATCTCTTGTAGCATTTGTCATGGCAAAATAAAACAGGGCCAAAGCGTTCTACCTTTGTTGTCAGAAGACTGTCTCCTACCTGGAAGAGGTGTTGAAAGCTGTGTCCTGGACCAAAGGATAAGAGCAAGAAGGTACTTTGTCACATATGGTGAAGAAAAATGAGGTGCATTAAGTGAGTAATCATCCTCTTATTACTACCCACATTACATTCCATGGGTTCAACCAATTCGGTACAGTCCCTTGCCATATGCCAACTCTCGACATTTACCAAACATTTCAGCATAGTCCTGTGGACAGGGTAAATATAAAGCCACCAGCTATTTCCTGGCGACATATGTTTAGTCCGCGTGCAGAGCAGTTGATGTGGTAAACTCAGCTGGGAATCATCATGGCAATTCAGTTAACTCCCAGGTCCTAATCAAGGCTGTGTTAAAAACCCCAGGAATGTGCACACATGCAGGCTAAGCTGTCAGGAGACACGAGTTGAAATACTGAGAATTACTGATATAAGGTCTATTTGCAGAGTACCTGGTTTGATGAACTGTCGGTCTCTTGCATACAAAAGATAACCTTATTTTTTGCTCTCCTGCTAATCAGAGGGAAAATCTATTTTTGCTCCTGTCTGCCTAAAAAAAAAGCTATTTTTCTTTGTTTGGCTGATGAGGACGTTCATTGTTTTGGTTGCTTGTATTTTCTTAGAGGTAAATAATATAGCCCGCATCACCAGAACCAATGTGGTGTAGTTGCATGTAACCCTGCAAACATATGGTGGCAGAAGTGGATTTTCAAAAGGCCCTGCAGTTAAAGGGCCCACACCACCACACACACACACAAGAATGAAGAAAAATGAAACAGAAGTTTTGAAGACTTTTTGTGTGAGCAACCAGACAGCAGGGACAGTTATGCAGGAGGCAGGCCCGGACTAGAGCAGAGAGAGATAAACGCAGACAGCAACAGGAATGACGGATGCCCAGGGCTGCTGGCCCATTCAGGGGTCTTGCCATACAGAACCTGAAAACCAACCCCCCCGGTTCTCTGAGGAAAATGGCTCCGAACGAGGATCCAGGAGCTTTTACGACTTTGAAAAGGGTTTGCCGAAGCTCAGCGATTGGACTGCAGATCGCCTGGCACCACTGCTTTGCGCCCCGCTCCTCATAGGAGAAAGCCCAAGCCCTATAGCAGGGCCCTCCCTGCAGATTTCAGGCAATGCCTAGTACTACAGGAAAAGCCGCCATACTGGATCGCTTAGGTTTGACCCCAGGCGACCCATACCGGCAGCAGTTCGGGTAGACAGAAGTCATTCTGCAAGGTGAGACCCCGGGTCCTCGCTCAGGGGTTATTGGACTTGTGGCAGTGCTGTATACAACGCCGAGGAGTGCACTAAGGAGGCAATTCTTGGCAGGTGTGTTGGAAAAATTCCTCAGAATACCGCTTCCGCACGCTCTTGGGTAAAAAGCCACGCTTCTGAAAAACCCAGCTTTGGCGGTCCGACCTCGGGGAGAACTTCCTTAGGCTGAGGTGAGGCAGGCGAGTGTCCTGGAACCCGACGGATCCGACTCCACTGGCACTTGGCGGAACACCCAAAGAGGGATAGGTCGGATCGGGGAACCTACGGCCCGTCATACGACCGACCAGCCCAACGGAAGGGAGTCGTTCCACAAGGGCTGAGTCCAAATGCTGGTCCCGCCGAGGACTCTCACCCTTTATGATTCGGTGGTCGCCAAACGGGAGGAAACTCCGAGGAATTCGCCAACAGAGACCCCACCAGATGATGGTCTCCAGTATCCGGGTCCAGCGGTAGCCGCTATCGCGGCACCCCCTGCTAGGGGAACCCTCTCCATGTTTCCACCTGCGGAGAGTAACAAGGCAGCTGGCACAAGTACTGTCCACAGATGGATTGTCCTTCAGCCAGACACGTCGTCCTCGCCTTCACTGGAGAAAGTACAAGCCTGGCTGCTTTCCATCCCAGGTTGGGTGAAAAAACACTCCAGGCCCTTGTAGATTCGGGCTCTGGGGAAAACTGCATCTGGGTCTCCAGAAACTGTTTTACCACCCAGAAGCCGCTAACGTGTGTTCTTTTGACTCCCCTTGGAATATAGAATGATACACGGCGATGTAAAGGTTACTCCGACGGTCCAAATCCGGCTGCAGGTAAAGGCAGGAGGGCCTACTCGAGTAGGAGTCGTCCTTGGCTCCCTGCCCCCCCTGTGTGCTGGCCAGACTGGTCCTTTCTTTTCGGACACTAATGGCTCCAGTCCGCTCACGAGGCAGCCTTATGCTATGGCTCAGGAGAACCTGGCAACTGTTTTCCCCATATCAGGCAGAACGTTTTCCAGCTGACAACCGGGTTTCAAAAGACTCGAAGCAAAGACTACTCTGACAAACAGGACTGGTGTGCAGAATATCGCGTACTCAAGGTGAACCATTCTCTAAATAGCCAGAAGTCACAAGTAAGGACTAGGACTGGCCAGAGGGAGGGGGATATGGGCCCTGGAGATTCGCAGACCTATACCTCCCTATTTTCCAGAGGCAAAGGGACGACAAGTCCCGTGCCTAGACAGTATGACACGGTGTTAAAAATTGATGAGCAAATTTTGAATCACAGGGAGGTGATAGAATTCCCCCATTTTGAGTTATCAAATGATACCTGTATAGGGTGATGAATAGCAGACCAAACAGGGGAGGTCACCAGACAGATATGGTTCCCAAGGCGTTTGTCAAATCTGTGTTCACTCTAGCCCATACTGTCCCCTTGGGGTGGTCACCTGGGCAGGATAAAACATGACACGTATTATTTCGTCCCGATTCTATTGGGCCAGGGATGCATAGTGATATTGCCAAGTTATGTGGCGGCATGTCCGTAGTGATCCAGCTAACTAGTCCAAGAACAAAACCAGCCTCCTTGGTTCCTTATCCTTGGTTGTCAGTTCCTTTGAGAGGAATTGGGTGGAGACTTGGTAGGACCTTCAGAACCTTCTGTCGAAAGGACAAGGTTTTATCTTGTAATAGTTGATCATCCTTGAGGCGTTTCTCCCTGAGACAGCAACGGCGAAGCACAAGTAGCCAACAAGTTGTTGGAGATCTGTTCTCACGGGTTGGACTCCCCAGGTTATGTTGAAACAACCAGGTACAAAAGTTACAATGGACTAACATATTGCAGGATGTCTTGAAAGTTATAGAGGTTCAAGTCTGTCGGTACATGGTCTAACCATCCACAGAAGAAGCTGACGGGATTGGTGGAAAGATTTAACCGATCTAAAAGGGATGCTTAGGCAAATTTGTAGATCAAGAGAAGAGAGCCTGGGATGAACTTCTCACTTTTTGCTGCTTTGCAGTGCGGGAAGTTCCCCAGTGCCTCCACGGGATTCTCCCCATTTACTGCTATAATGGCCGCCAACCCCGGGGTTCCTAGACCTCTAAAGGAGTCCTGGGAGAACAGAGTTCCGCCTTCTAAAATACCCTGCAATATGTACTAGACCTTAAGGAAGCGCCTAGATGATTGGTTGGCCCATTTTGCTAGGGAGAATCTTGAGATCAGCCCCAGACAGTCGGAAGACTTACAATCAGAATGCTCGCCATGAGAGTGTTTCACCCGGAGGAGCAGGTGATATTATTACCCAGTTGCAAGAGTTAAACTCCCTGGCCAAAAGGCAGGGCCCATTCTTAAGTTACACACCCCGCGCACGGTCATGTTGGATTACGAGATCGCTCAACCAGGGTCCCAGGAAGGTAAACAAATTTACCATGTGAACTTGCTGAAACCCTGAAAGATGCAGCCCGGCTCTATTCATCCACCCGGTGGAGGAGGAAACGGACTTGGGTCCTCAGCCCCCACGGGATAACATCGTGGGTGATGAAAAATCCCAATGGTAAACATTTGTCCTCGTGAACAAAAAGGGAATCTGTAGCAAATAATTAACACATTCCATGATGTTTTTTTTTCGATTTACAGCGAACATTACCAGCGAACTAACTAACTTTCACATGCGATCGAGCAGCACCTGGGTAAAGTACGTTCCCCGTCCTTATAGGTTGCCTGAAAATCGTAGGTAGGGCCCTGGTAAGAGAAAGAGGTCAAAGAAAAGTTACACTTGGAGTTATTGAGGAATCATGCAGTGACTGGTTTAGTCCCACTAGTTATGGCCATAAACCCGATGGGAAGGTAAAGGTTTTGGTGTGGTACCTCTGAAAGGGTCAATAGCGGTATCCAAGTTTTGACGCATACCGATGCCAAGGGTGGACTAATTCATTGACGCCCTTGGTAACTGAGCGGAAATGATATATCCACGCTGGACTTAACAAAGGAACTGTGGCAATCCCTTAGAGTGGTAGAGGGAGAAAGGGGTTGTCCCGGTATTAAAGGGTTGCCCCCCTTTTGCCCCCCTGACCCCACCAGGGATAAGGTTAACTGACTGAGGTCCAGAAATGTGATTTCACCCTGTTATAACCTGTAAATTGTATTTTTCCTGTTTCCTCCTCCCCTCTGTTATTGTAACATCAGTGGGTCGCCACAACACACACTAGAATCCATCCGGAGCACAAGGGTTAATAGTCCGTTAATACTGTGTTCTTTCAAGGTTATGGACAGCTTCAGAGAAATTCTGTGCTATCTAGGATGACAGATGGCCCTAGAGACGTCCCAATGGCTAGAACTTAAGTTTTGTTCAAAAGGTTTTATCACCCTCCCTGTCTCTGTGAGCGTGTAGGGGGCGCATACCATAGCAGTTTTTATTAATGCCCACTTATCACTGTCCAATCACAGGTATCTTGTCCAAGATCCGGAGGGGTAGCTGGGCTGGCATTCCATTTGCACTGTGGGGCTCAGAAAGGAGCCCAGAGTTCTATACGTGCCATGTGTCCAGCTAGCAGGGGTCCTGTCTAAAATGTGTCCACTCAAAGATTGGCTGGAATATTGCAAAACACATCACAGGTTCTTAATGTTACAGATAGAGGGAACCAAAGGTTTAACGGTGCTGTTCCCCATCTTCCTTTGTCGTTCATTTTGGTCTTCATGCAAAGTCTTCATTCTTTTCGTTTGCTGATATGTGTAAGCCTGATCTCAAACCTGATGATTTCCTGACTGCTGATAGAAATGCTACATCATCTTCCTCATTCCCACCCCAATGTAGTGTACTTCTTGTTTGTTACTACTGCATATCTGTTGTGTTCACCTTTATTGCTAAGGATAAATACACTGGATTATATCTTAAGCCTCTTCAGTTCAAACCCAATTATTTTTGTGTGTAATATTATAAGCCGGTGGCAGCTATCGTCACAGGCGGTATAATAAACTGGTGGCATCTGGCGGAATTGACCGGACCTGGATTACAGTATTCGGCGGGGTACTGTGATCCAGGGGGAACTTGATGGTAATTGCAAGTTCCTGGGACTAAGATAATTGAACACACGTGGTTGGCACAAGTAACGGCAAGTTGTCCACAAACCCACTCACTGCTGCGACCCCGAACTCAGATCCCTGTTAAGCGGAGAACCTCTATTACCTGAGAACTAGAAATCACTAAAGACAAGTGCCGGCCTATGGACTGGAATATGTGTACCAGGCTGTCGAGGACATGGTTGTTGATTCCACACCCGCATATGAAGCTTAGCAATCCATAAGGTACTGGATTATCTCAGCGTGCCCTTTTCACAGCCGCCCCGATATCAGACTGAACCCAGTGCCGGGCTGGCAGATCCCGGGGATGGAACCAAGTGGCACCTCCCAGACAGTGCGCAGGAGGGCACTGGTAGCTTGCGGCTACCAGCCCCGTTTACCCCCCTGAAAGGCTGGCCACTGATAACAGCGTGGGGAGACCGAGGACAACCGAGGACGCTCAGTTTATCTCTATGGCGAGTGAACCGACCCGCTTATTGCCCCACGACCCCGGTGTCCGTACACGGCCACAGATGGACCTTCCAACTGGACAAGCACAGTCCTCACCAAGTATTTGAAGGTCACTGATCAATTGACATGTTTCTAAGGAACTTGAAACGCAGTGCGTTGGTTCGGTGTGCGTTCCCAGCATAGGTTGCACGCCTGGACCCCGCTACTCTCACTCCTCCTGCTTGGCTAGCAGACCTTGATGGCGCTCCAGATGATGTTTGCTTGATGACTATGACTCGACCTAAAAGAACTTTGCTGTTTCAGCACGTATTTTACCCCTGAAAGCTTAACCGTGTAAGTTTTTCGCGAGCTGGAGGAGATGCACCCTCAGGAGACCGATGTCCTTATGTGACCCGCCTGGCTTTGTATGGGTTACACTGGTGGAGGGCTCCTGAGGGCC
>WSYH01004798.1:0-49761 GCA_036426205.1 Ascaphus truei | reverse complement strand
AACAAAATCATCCATATACTAGTATACTGTAGTGCTGTTGCTCTAGAAAACTGTTGTAAATTTGTATATTACGTTTCAATAAATTAATCAATAGAAACAGTGTTATAATTGACCACTTGAGAAAAGAAAATGAGAAATATTTATTTATTATTGCATTTGTCTATACAAATATAAGCAAACTTGTTTCAAATATTTCTTATAATTGATTTATTGCAGAGATTCCATAAGTTCAAAGAACAGCTATGATTTTATTACACATGATTTCACAGCAAAATAAATATTTAAGGTTGATCATTAAACTAACTTTCAAGATGATATGGAATGCAACCGCAATGGAACTATATGTTATCAGTCTGGGTAATAGCTGAAATTTGAAGTAGAAAATGCTATAGCTATAAAATGATAAATGATTTATTGTTTTCAAGCAAGTGTCCTTATTGGAACTATGCACATCAAATAAGATCTTGGTCAAATTGTTTCTGAAGGCAATAGATTTCAGGGTAATGAGTCTTTGGCCCACAGACATTTTTATAACAATGCTGCTAGGAGATATAGAGTATACTTCATAAATAGCACAGAAAGAAGTAGTATTTAAACAACCAAATCTCAAGGCAAGAAAGCCAGACTATGATTGAAAAATCTCTTGTAACTCTGTTGTCTTGCTATCATTACAAATATACATTTTTTCTATAGTGACAATTATTTTGAAATGAAACATGATGATTATTTGTCTTTTTACTGTAGCATAATCTAAGTTTAGATATGTGTCTTAACAAGTTTTTTTTATCTTTGAATCTCCGTCTTGCCGGGACACACGCTCTGAGTATATGGGATTTGGCTCCTCCTCCTTCCTGCTGATGACTACTCGATACAATTAGCAAAGTTTGGTTCAAGTCACAGGTCCGAGGAGACCTTCTTTTGCATTGCCGGTCGATCTTGGCCGCCTTCTGTTGTTCCTCTGAAGGCTTAGGCCTGCGTGGGTTTGCATCTGCCCCCCCCCTCCAGTCGGTTGTCCAGTTGGGACATTGCTCGGGAATTCCCAGGGTTTCTTGGGTTCGGGAGTTGGGGGGTGGGTTGGAGAATGAAGGTTTTTTTTTTGAGCAGCTTCTCTGATATGGTTTCCACTTGCCATCTATCCGGGCACTGGATAAGGTCAAGCAGCTGATGACAAGCCGTTACCTTGGGAAGGCCCAGGAATCGATCCCGTTACTATCCGGTGTATGAACCGGAGAGGATTTGCTGCGCAATTTTCAGCTCCATACTGTTCAGGTTGGACAATGTTTAACTAAAGTATGGGTCATCAGAGTTCAAAGGGTTAAAGAGATTCGAGGGTACTGGAGTCCTAAAGCCTGGCTTGACAGTATTATCCTTCTAAGTTTGACATGTTAAGTTGGGTATTTTTCTCTTGCCATTAATTTTGAGCTAATTACACTGAATAGTGTTTTATAACATTGACTGATACCCACAAGTTGCTAAATATAGTTTCTAAATGAAGGACATTACTGATAGAGCTCTAGTTCATGTTTTCTAGTTAGATAATAACCAACAGGTTTATTGTTAAAAAGTTGTTAATGTAGGCAGTTCTTCCATTTCCCTGCCCACCTCTGCCCCCCTCCCTTCCCTCCCTCCCTCCCCTCTCCACCTCCACTTCCACCTCCCCCTCCCCCCTCCCAATCCCCCCATTACCCAGCACACAGACCAAAGAAAACGTTGATATGCCACTTCCCTGTATCTAAAGTTATCTGCAATGTAAAGAACAAGAGGTATGCAATGTGCACGATTAAGATATGTATGTCTATAGGTTTCAAGGTTTTGTTCGCAAAGTCTTACGCTGCCACCTAGGCTCAAGACGTAACTCAGCAAAATATGTATGTATGCAGCTAGCGATGACAGATGTCAACGATATCGTTCCCCTACTAATTCTACCCCATCTCAACCATCCCATTCCCTCCCTCTAACCCCCCCTCCTCTCCTCCATCCCATCCCTCTCCCATCCCACCTCCCCTCTCTGCCCCCTCCCTCCCACACCCCTCCTCCCCCTACTGCACTTTGACCTTCCTCCCCTATTCCCTCCCTCCCCCTCCATCCCCATCTCTCCACCCCACTCCCCCCACCTCCACCCCCTACCTCATTATCATAGCCCCATCCTTACTCGGCAACCAACTCACCCCAAACCCCTTCCCTCCCAATTCCCCTCTCCCCCTCCCCATCCCTCCCCCCCTCTCTCCCCTCATTTCCCTCCTCCCTCCTCACCACACGTGCAGACCATGGGAAATGTTGATATGTTAGTACCCTGTATCTAAAATTATCGTCAATGTAAAGTGCAAGAGATATACAATGTGTATGATGAAGATATATAAGCCTATAGGTTTCAAGGTTTTGTTCAAAAAGTCTTACGCCGCAAGCTAGACTCAAGACACAGCAAAATATGTATGTATGCAGCTAGCTATGACAGATGTCAGCAATCTATTTCCCCTACCCCCTCCTACCCCTCATCCCCATCCCCCTTATCCTCCCACTCCTACCCCCCTCTCCTCCCCCCTCCCTCCCTCTCCACCCCCCTCACCCCTTCTCCCCTCTCTGTCCACTATAACAAAGGATGGTCTCTTTATTCGTCGCCTCAATGACACTAGATCCCCGGGACTGGCGATGTCTCCAGAGGGAATTATATCCTCCAGTCCCGTCACTAGGATGACTGGTTCCCTATTTTGGGGCCTTTCCTATGCCCCCACTGTTCTTCTAATCTTTTTGTCTGGCAGTTTGGATCGGACTAAAGTGTGTGGAGGCAGAAGCACAGGTAGATTAGCTCTTGTTACGCTGCTGGCTCAAAAGAACTGAAAGTGCAGTTGGGCACTTCCATCTCCTCCTTTATTATGGGTAGTCGATGAACATTGGTTCCAATCTTGGCTCCTCCCTCTGGTGGATATCAGAGGAGGGTCCCACAGCGACAGGGCATGACTCTGACTCTTGGATGAACCAGTCACATTGCAGGGGTGGAGCCCTAGATTTTGCGCTTTAGGCAGATCCCAAATCCCTGGGAATAAGGTGCACCCAGTAGCACGGGTTTCAACACCCACGCAGAGCACAGCCACGTGACCGTCGGTGGGAAAACGGACGCCATCTTGAATGGGTTCACCTACGGGTTGAACCTGGGCAGTTATGACAGGCTTCTCAATCGGAAGAGCAGGCACGTCGTCTGTAGGCCCACCCATAAACTCAATCTCCTCCTGGTTCGCTCCCCTTGGTGGAACAAAAGTCCAAAGCAGCGCACAAAGGGCGTGGATATGGCTTTTGTGCCAGTCCACAACATAGTTGCCACACTGGCTTCTTCAGTTTGCAACTGGACCCCGCGGTCTCCATGGTTTTGACAGCAATTCATTTTCAGTGGTTCCTTAGAGCACACAGTTCTCTGGTTTTGAGGCAGAGATGGGGTACACGCTTCAAGGATAATTTTCCAACCGGAAGACCCCAGAACACATACTTGAAAAAGCAATAGTGGGATCACAATCCCACAAGACTGCTCCACTTGGGACGCTTTCCCCACGGCACAGTACGTCGTCTACCAGCGACTCTGGTTCATGAACCGTATCAAACAACATTTCTGGGGATTGATACTCATCCAGCATAGGTAGTAGCAGACTAGACACAAGATGGCTGGCCCCATTCACGGAGAAAATTACTCCTAAAGACTTTATTTTTCAAGATTTTGTTCTGGAAACAGATTATTTCATTTGCCCCCGCCCCAGTAAGTGTATTTTGAGTGTAATTGTGAAACATTGTGTGTATGTCCATTCGTGAAATAAATTACAATTTCTTTTATCTCCTTGCTTTACTCAATCATATGATCCCGGGTATAAATGGTGTTAAAAGACCTAGTTTTCCGTGACAGACCTGCTTTGCAGTCTTGCGAAGTTTGTTACAAATGAAAAAGATAAATAATATGTTAAATACATTTTGCACCCTAAAGAATAATTACATACTTGTTTTTAAGTGCTTGCATAAAAGGTGTTTAGTTCCCCCTGATGGGTAACGGACCCATAAATTATGAACACGATACAATCACTATTAACTATCTGGATCTGGTTTTATTCAGCGAAGACAAGATGATTTTAACAAAAAAAACATTTTAAAACAGTTGATTCTAACAGCTACCTCGACTAAAAGAGTAACAATTCCAAATTCTGGAAAAATAATATACCATATGGACAATTTCTACACGTTCGAAGAAACTGTACAAAAGACTCAGATTTTTAAGATCACGTGATATTCTTAAAAAAAGGTTACAAAAGTGAAAAACTAGATGAGGCCATGGGTAAGTTAGAGAACAAGAAAGATTGGTTTTATTGGAACAGAAAGCAAATTTGGTACCCAAAAGAACAAGAACAGGAAAACGGCCTGTTTATTACAAATTACAATGGGGATGAAAAGAAAATGTAAAAAGTGATACAGAAACATTGGGGAATCCTACTTAATGACTTCATTTTGGGCAATACAATTAATGAAAAACCCATGGTCATCTTTAAATGAGCAAAAAATCTCAAAAACATTTTGGCACCTAGTCAACTGAGAAAGAAAATCACAAATCAGACAAAGATAATATCCCAAGAGATACGTGGCTCTCAGCACGTACGACAGGTTGCAACAAATGTGGCTGAATAAACTGTTTGACATGCAAACATGTAATGAATAGAAGTAAAGATTTCACATCAAAGGTCACAGGTGAAATGTTTAAAATCAAGGAATTTATAAATTGTAACACCATATACGTAATCTATCTGTTGACTTGCTCATGTGGCCTACAGTATATAGGATGGACGAAAAGGAGCCTCAAAGAAAGGTTTGTTAAACATACAAGAAATATCATAAAAGGCTTCATTAGTCATGGGGTCTCAAGAAACTTTATCAATGTTCACAATAAAAATCATAATGAAAGTAGAACACATCAACACAGGATCCATGAGAGGAGATAGACTTCTCAGGTTAAGAAAACAGGAGACTTATTGGATATTTAAATTACAAACATTACAACCAGGAGGGTTGATTGAAGATCTTGACCTCTTGGCTTTCCAATAAGTAGAGCTGCTTTATATTTTTAGCCCTGTTTTTTTTCATCTATGTTTTCGAATTTACAGTTGTTTGAACCCTTTACAACATGTATTATCAGGTTATGACTGATTGGGATTCATATGATTGCAGTGTTCCATTTTTAATCCCAATCTAAAGTCTTTTTTAGAAGTTTAAGATCATTTTTTTATTTTCCCAAATTTTTAATCATGCCCATTCGTTTAGTTAATTTTAAGATCTACTTATTATAACACTATATTATCTAGTTTTTAGAAACATAATTTTTAATTTGAATAATTATCACTTTTTAACCAATTTCCAACTTTTTAAGTAAACCTTTCCGTTTTATCGTATTTCCTTTTAATATTTTTTTTTTATCTTTTTACCATATATACAGAAGGATTCATTTAAACATCTCCTCATATATACCCAGTCCCCCTTATTAAAGAATCAAAATATGCACTATTAAAACCATAAAAAACACAGTATTGCTCCCATCCTTTTTTTTTCAAGCAAACATCTGAATCATCATCGATTAGAATCTGTTCTTAGGTTATAACCTTTTTTTCAAACAAGAACCAAAAGTTGTATTTATGCTCAATGTTGAATTTGAGGGAGTAAGCAATATTATCTTTTAATAATTACAAGTTAACTTTGGGAACTTAAAAACCTACTCAGGATTTATGGAAACCATTACACATCAGGGGGAACTAAACACCTTTTATGCAAGCACTCAAAAACAAGAATTATTATAATTATTCTTTAGGGTGCAAAATGTATTTATCATATTATGTATCTTTTTCATTTAAAACAAACTTCCAAGACTACAAATCAGGTCCAATTAACTAATAAATTAATTTAAAAAAATGACAAACATGAGAGATCATTTCACAAGGTCTGTGAATCACCATCACAAGATTGCTGACAGCTTAAAATGATTTAACCAAGTTTATTGTTTATTTAACATTAAGAAAAACAAGCCGATATTGTGAAAAAATGTATTTAATTATGACATGAACCATCTTTTATTACTGCAGGCTTCATCCTTTGTGATTTAAGGCACCCTAGAGGTTAAAGTACCTATTAGAGGCTTATCACACCTGATATCATTTTTTTAAATCAAACCATGGGTATATAATCAGCCAGGTGAAGCCCTCCCATTATCCCTGATGACTCCAATCACATTGGTGAAACACGTAGGAGGAGGAGCCAATCCACTAAAAGAGAAAGCACCACCTTTGAGCTTTGCCAACTCACTGTGGACCGAAATCAGCCTGAATCAGCCTGAATCGGATTGATACCTACTAGGCTTTGAACATACTCCACCATGCATGGGCGAGCGTCACAGCTAGTGACTGACGTCACGCCCGATTCTAACGTCACTTCCGGGTTCACGGAGGAGACGATTGAGCACCAGCCACAGCAGTTGTTAGCAAACAAGCGCTAGGACAAAGGTGTTTACTGAGGACACCACCCAGGAGACAACTACACCGGCACAGCAGCACAAGAGTGCGGTAAAGATTGGCACGCCAGCCCACCCACCATCCTCCCCCACACTTCAACACCTGGTGGAGAAGATCTACAGATTCTGTGGGAGAGTACAAGTTTGTTTAACATCTATCATTGGCACATCGGCAGCAGCCACATTTATCAGGCTGTGTCTCTGTTTTTATTTTCTTGCACAAATGTTTTTTTTTTATTGGTATTTTGAAGTAATAGAGTGAAAAAGCTTACATCCATTGTATCTTTTCAACAATAATGCGGGTCAAATATTATCAACAATTACCAAAAATAGGGTAGGGAGAAGGGGGGGGGGTGGCGTAGGTCCGCTTCTCAGCCCAGTACCATGTTTCCCCAGAGGAATACATCACTGTAGTTTGCCGTGCGAGTGATACGTATACTCCCAGCACTAAATACAAGTGATACTGCTCCTGCCTCTCTCCCGTAGTCCCCTGGAACCCCTACTGTCTGCTATACTATACACATCCATCAAATGAGAACATCTGCCACTATCAGAGCCAGATTGTGTTTGTCTCTACTCTGGGGATGTTTGTCTGGGTCAACCAAGGCATCCAGACTTTTAGAGAATTGACGCCAGTGTCATTAATTAATCTTGTTAATTTTTCCATCTGGCACACACATCAAATTATGTTCCTGATCTTGGGAATTAATGGAATTTCTGATTGTTTCCATAAAGCTGCAATCTTGCTCCTCGTTGCTGTTGCAAAATGAGCAATCAATTTATTACCTGCTTTGAATAGGCCCGGTGTTGGTCTACTTAGAAGAAACAGCCACGTGTCCACAGGGATTGTGAGGTCAAAAATCCTCGGAAGCCAATCTCTAATCTTCTCCCAGATAGGGATAATCTGCGGACAGGACCACAGCATATTTAACAGGTCAGCGAATTCTCCACATTCTCTAGGGCACAGCGGGGAGTATCCTGGTATAAATCCTGATAATTTCAGTGGGGTGAGATACCACCTCACTAAAACTTTATTTTTGTTCTCCTTTAATATAAAGCTCTTAGTTACTGCTGCGACTATTTTTGTCCATTCCTCCTCAACCAAAACCTCTCCCAGATCTGCTTCCCACTATGCCATATAACTTATTTTTTGGTTCACCTCCGTTCCTGAACAGATCACTTCTCTGTACATCTGCGATGTGAGACCGCTTGTGTCAGTTTCTATGAGGCAGAGCTTTCTGAATATAGTTAACTGAAGGCGGGGGGAATATTTATTGCAAAACACTCTGAACTGGAGGTAACTAAAGAACTCCGGTGGGGGGTAGCTTTATCTGACCTAATTTGCTTGAATGGTTTGATTCCTCTATTCCCCTCCAGATCGCTAAGTCTGTGAAAGCCTGGTAATGCCTCAAAGCCTCGATTGCCCACTTTACTGCGAGGCACGCCTTCTCAATCACTGAGTAGTTTTTTTCCCTCGGGAACAATTTCCTACTCAGAAAAAGGATCGGATGTTCCACTCCCTCAAACTGTTGTGACAACACTGCCCCTAGCCCTATCTCTGATGCATCGGTTTGCACTACAAAAGGCCTGTTGAAGTCTGGGCTTCTAAGGACGGGACCCTCTGATAGACACCTTTTTATGTCCTCAAAGACTCTCTGACACTCCCTTGACCAAACCAATTATGTAGGGGCACACTTTTTTGTGAGGTCCGTTAATGGGGCTGCAACTTCCGAGTAGTTGGGGATGAACCGCCGATAGTACCCTGCTAAACCCAGCAGAGAGCGTACCTGCATTTTTGTTTGGGGGGTCGGAACTTCTTTCAAGGCAACTACCTTGTCGGCTAGTGGCCTTACTTTTCCACCTCCCACTGCTTACCCTAAGAATTTGGTTTCCGCCTTACCTAAGGCACATTTCTTAGGGTTGGCTGTGAGCCCTGCCTCTCTAAGCGACTTGAGGACCGCTTTCAGCCTATTTAGATGGGCCCACCAGTGTTTACTATAAATGACAATGTCATCTAGATAGGCCATGGCATACGCCCTATGAGGTCTCAGTACTTTATCCATGAGCCTCTGAAATGTGGCTGGGGCTCCATGCAGTCCAAATGGCATTGTCACAAACTGGTATAAACCCATGGGAGTGGCAAATGCTGTTTTGCACTTGGAATTTTCCTCTAAAGGTATTTGCCAGTATCCTTTTGTTAAGTCTAGCGTGGATATTTATTCCGCGTTACCATGGGCGTCAATTAACTCGTCCACCCTTGACATCGGATATGCGTCAAACTTGGATACCGCATTGACCTTTCGGAGGTCCACACAAAATCTTACCTTCCCATCGGGTTTAGGGACGATAATTAGTGGACTACACCACTCACTGCATGATTCCTCAATCACACCTAAATGTAACATTTCTTGTACCTCCTTCTCTACCAGGGCCTTACGGCTTTCAGCCAACCTGTAAGGATGAGAACGTACTTTTAACCCAGGTGCTGTCTCTATCTCATGGGAAACTAAATTATTTTGCCCTGGTAAATCAGAAAAAACATCATTGAATTGTGTAACTATTTCTAACAAGTCCCCTTTTTGTTCAGAGGACAACTGTCTACCCATTGGGATTTTATCGTCACCCACAATGTTCTCCCATGGGGGCTGAGAACTCAGGTACTTTTTCTCCTCCACCGGGTTGGTGAATAGAGACCGCTGCATCTTCCAGGGTTTCAGCAAGTTCACATGGTAAATTTGTTTACCCTTCCTGGACCCTGGTTGAGCGATCTCGTAATCCACATCACCCGTGCGGCGGAGTTCTTCTAATTGGCCCTGCCATTTGGCTAGCAGTTTGCTCTCACAACTGGGTAACAACAACATCACCTAGTCTCCTGGGTGAAACACTCTCATACGAGCATTTTGATTGTAATGTCTCTCCTGACTGTCCTGGGCTGATCTAAGATTCTCCTTAGCAAAATGCTGGACCAAATCTAGGCGCTTCCTAAGGTTCAATACATATTGCAGGGTATTCTTAGAAGGAGACCACTGTTCCTCCCAAGACTCCTTTAGGAGGACTAGGATACCCCGGGGTTGGCAGCCAAACAGCAGTTCAAATGGAGAGAATCCTGTGGAGGCCTGGGGAACTTCCCGCACTGCAAACAGCAGAAAAGGGAGAAGTTCATCCCAGGCTCTCTTCTCTGAATCTACAAATTTCCTCAGCATCCCTTTTAGAGTTCGGTTAAATCTTTCCACCAATCCGTCAGTCTGTGGATGATAGACCGATGTCCGAACAGACTTGACCTCTAGTAATTTTAAGACATCCTGCATCAGTTTAGCCATAAAATTTGTACCTTGGTCTGTCAACATAACCTGGGGAAGTCCAACCCGTGAGAACAGCTCCAACAACTTGTTGGCTACTTGCTTCGCCGTTGCTGTTCTCAGGGGGAATAGTGATAAACAGAAATAAACCGTGCGCAACTACTTAACCTCTAGAAAAGTCAGTATTAAAGTGCAGTACCTATACCCTTTTAATTTATGACGCCCAATATCAAGGCCACAAAAAACCACAGTGAGAATCAAAATAAAATATATTACATAACCGTGTATCAGTGAAGATGGCGTCTGCTGCTATAATAATAGGGGGTGGCTCAGCACCCCCTAACACACTANNCAGAAATGGAAAACAAAAAAGAGCGCACAACGCAAATGTGAAGTGAGGTAGATACAAGTGTATATTGAATAAAATTATATATAAATGCGTACAATCAAGTATGATTATATAAGCATTGAGTGTGTAATCACACTGGTTACCACTCGATGATACTGGTTGTGGAAGTGGTGTAGTTCTCCTCTCAGCGGGCACTCAGCAGCAGCGCTGCTATACCAGGACTCTGCTAGAATATCCCTCTCATGCTGACGTCATCTCATAGGGATTAGACCTTAAGGCCAGCTGGGCTCCGTTTCTGATGGTAGCCCCGAAGGTACCCCTAGGGGTTTGGTAGGTCCAGAAGTGGCTGTTTGGGCTCCCTATTCAAAACCGCCACAAATAGAGGGAAGTCTGTTTGCTGCAGGCTTCACCACGGCTGGACACAGTGCTGCTTCGTTCGCACTGTGTCCGCGACCATTCGATCGTCGGCAAGAGTGGTAAAAAGTCTTTCACAGGACAAAAGTTGCCACACAATGATGCAGATAATAAAATCAATGTATAAAGCACCATAGATATAGATCAGGTTCTATTACAACGCGTTTCGTGTAAATAACTACTTTTCAGGGAATAAATTTAGACATTCCCAGAGGTCTAACTATACCTCTCAAACACACCCCATTGTTAACCAATCAATATTGAATTAATTTCACCTCTGGGTTGTCGCTTAAAATAAGAATAGGGAAATGTGAGCAACTTTTTTTAAAAACAACAACTTTAATTGGACAAACTCTGTTAAAAATACATACTAAATAAAATCAATGAAAACAATAAAAAAGTTACATAAAATAACAATGCTCTGTAATAAAGAAAGAAACACAATATAGTAAGATAAATTGGACAAGTGATGATTTAACAGACAAAATATAAATAGAAGAGCGGAGAAAATGCATGGTGGAATACAGCAAGAGTGAAAAGGGCTAACAGTTGTTAAAATAAAAGTGCCCAAACTCCAACCTCCTAATTTACCTTTTGATTTTAACTTTTGATTTTATTAGGATGTATTTTTAACAGAGTTGTCAATAAAGTTGTGTTGTTAAGAAAAAGTGCTCAATTCCCTAGTCATATGACTAAGCGAACAACCCAGAGTGAAATTATTCAATATTGATTGGTTAACCAATGGGGTTTGTTTGAGAGGTATATATAGACCTCTGGGAAATGTCTAAACTATTCCTGAATAAGTAGTTTATTATTACGAAACAGCGTGGAAGAACCGATCTATGATCTATGTGCTTTATAGCATTGATTTTATATCTGCATCATTGTGTGGAACTTTTGTCCTGTGAAATACTTTTTACACTCTGCCGAGGATCGAAGGGTCGCGGACACAGTGACATCATCACGTGGCGTCCCGTAAACGAAGAGGCACTGTGTCCAGCCGTGGTGAAGCTGCAGCAACAGACTTCCCTCTATGTGTGGCAGCAATAGGGAGCCCCAACAGCCACTTCTGGACACTAACAAACCCCTAGGGGTACCTTCGGGGGCTACACAGAACGGAGCCCAGTGGCCTGAAGGGCTAATCCCTATGGAGATGAGTCAGCATGGAGGATATTCTAGCAGAGTCCTGGATACAGATGCTGCTGAGAGTGCCGCTGAGAGGAGATACTAACCACTTCCACATCAGTATCATCGAGTGGTAACCAGTGTGATTACACACTCAATGCTTATATACAGTTAGGGCAACGTTTATTCCAATTTGCCGTAAACTAGCCGGGTTACATTTGGGTATGTGTGGGTCCTGTGCTGGGTATGTTCTGGGCTAGTTGCAGGCACGTTTAAGGCATTTCTGCATTGACTAACGACCATAGGATCAACACAGCAGGATCCGCCAGTCCAATTCAGTTTGAATGGGACATGCTCCAGGGATCCCCGCTGTTAATTGATGGCATTAATCAATGCAGAAATGCTGGGGCTAGTTTAAGGAAAGTTTAAGGCATGTATTCAGAATGTACCTGGTGTTTCCTGGGTTTTGTTGGGAATTGCCACTGGTTTTTGTTCGAATAAGAGTTGCCTCTTACTGTAATCATACTTGATGTACGCAGTTTATATATAATTTATTCAATATACACTTGTATTACCTACTCACTATTTGGTTGTGCGCTGTTTTTGTTTCCATCAGGGGGATGCTTCAGGATATCTTGTTGCATAGTCAAATATTACAAGAATATACCTGTGTCCTTTCGCAGAAGGTTCTAGAGGTCCTACCAAGTCTACCCAATCCTCTCAAAGGGAATGACACCAAGGGTAGAGGAACCAAAGGGCTGGTTTTTGTCCTTAAAATAGTTAGCTGGCACTCCGGAACATTGCCGCACATAACTTAGCAATATCACTATGCATCCCTGTCCAATAGAATCGGGACGAAATACGGGTCCAATGTTTTATCCCTGCCAAGGTGGACCACCCCAAGGGAAAGTATGGGCTAGAGTGAACACAGATTTAACAAACGCCTTGGGAACCAATATCTGTCTGGTGACCTCCTCTGTTTGTGTTGCTATTCACCCTATACAGGATATCATTTGATAATTCAAAATGGGGGAATACTTCACCCTGTGCATCAATATCTGATCATCAATTTTAACCAACTTTATCATACTGTCTAGCAAGGACTGGGGTCTTCCCTTGCCTCTGGCAAAAATCAGGGAGGTATAGGTCTTGTATAATCTCTAGAGCCCATAGCCCCTCCCTCTGGCAACCCCAGTCATCACTTGTGACTCTTCTGGCTGCTAGAATGGTCACCTTGAGATCAGATTTCTGCAACCAGTTCCGTTTGTCAGAGGCGTCTTGCTTCCGAGTTTTGAACCTGGTTGTCTACATGGGAAAAAGTTGCCGAGAAGGGGAACAGTTTACCAGGGTTCTCTGAGCCATAGAATAGGCTTCTCGGGAGAGGACGGGGCCATTATGTCTGAAAGAAAGCCAGTCCTGGCCGAGCACAAGGGGGAAGGGAGCCAGGAGCGACTCCCTACTTCGAGGGTAGGCCTCCTGACCTTTTACCTGTTAGTCCTGTCTCCTGACAGCTAGCTTGCATGTGTGGTACAGCCTGGGTTTTTAAAAACACCTTTATGCAGCTGGGGTCAGACTAATTAAGCAGCCCTTCTCAACTGAAACTTAACCCCATCATGCTGCACATGCTGACCACTGCTAGCCTGTGAAGCAAGTAGCACAACAGGGTTGGAGGCTGTTCTCAGGGTTTGGCTTCCCAAGGTTAGTTGACAGACCAAGGTACAAATTTTATGGCTAAAATGATGCAGGATGTCTTAAAATTACTAGAGGGTCAAGTCTTGTTCGGACATCGGTTTCTACCATCCACAGACTGAGAACGAATTGGTGGAAAGATTTAACTGAATCTAAAAGGGATGGCTGAGAAAATTTGTAGATTAGAGAGAGAGCTGGGTGAATCTCCTTTCTGTGTTTGCAGTGCGGGAAGTTCCCCAGGCATCTCCATGTGAACTGCTGTATGGCTGCCAACCCCGGGGATACCCTAGACCTCTAAAGGTGTCCTGGAGGAACAGCAGTCCCCTTCTAGAATACCCTGCAATATATATTGGACCTAGGAAGTGCCAAGATGTGGTCGGCCATTTTGCTAGGGAGAATCTTAGATCAGCCCAGGACAGTCAGGAGAGACATTACAATAAAAATGCTCATATGAGAGTGTTTAACCCAGGAGATAAGGTGATGTTGTTAACCAGTGTGAGAGCAAATCCTAGCCAAATAGCAGGGTCCATTGATAGTACTCGCCGCAGGGTGATTGATTACGAGGATCGGTCAACCAGGGTCCGGGAGTGTAAACAAAATTACCATAGTGAATTGCTGATAAACCCTGGAAGATGCAGCGGTCTATATTATCCCACCCGGTGGTGGAGGAGGAAGGAGGAGAGGAGGAAAACGGACTGGGTCCGAGCCCCCACAGGAGAAACATCGTGGGTGACAATAAAATCCAATGGGTAGACAATTGTCCTCTGAAACAATAAGGGGACATATAATTATTGAAATAATACACAATTCCATGATGTTTTTTCTGATTTGCCAGGGCAAACTAATTTAGTTTCACATGTGTGATAGAGACAGCACCAGGGTTTAAAAGTACGTTCCGTCCTTATAGGTTCTGAAAGTCGTAGGGCCCTGGTTAGAGAGAGGGTACAAAGAAAGTTTACACTTAGGAGTGAGTGAGGAATATGAGTGAGTGGTGTAGTCACTAGTTACTGGTCCCTAAACCCGATCGGAAGGTGAAGATTTGTGTGGACCTCCGAAAAGTCAATGCGGTATCCAAGTTTTGACGCATATCCGATGCCAAGGGTGGACGATTAATTGACGCCTTGGTTAGGCGGAATATATATCTACGCTGGACTTAACAAAGGATACTGGCAAATACCTTTTAAAGAAAAGTCCAAGTGCAAAACAGTCTTTGCCAATCCTGGGTTTATACCAAGTTTGTGACAATTGCCATTTGGACTGCATGGAGCCCCAGTCAACATTTACGAGACTAATGATAAAAAGTGCGAAACCCAGAGGGCTTGTGCCGCAGCCTACTACAGTAGATGACATTGTCATTTATAGTAAAAACTGGTGGGGGCCATCTAAATGGCTGAAAGCGGTCCTCAAATCTCTAAGAGAGGGCAGGGCTCACAGCACAACCCTAAGAAATGTGCTTAGGTAGGCGAGGAAACCAAATAATTAGGATATGCAGTGGGAGGGGAAAAGTAAGGCCACTAGCCGACAAAGTAGTTTGCCCGGCGAAATGAATGAACCTGCTGCTATAATAATAGGGGGTGGCTCAGCACCCCCTAACACACTACAGAAATGGAAACAAAAAACAGCGCACAACGCAAATAGTGAAGTAGGTAATACAAGTGTATATTGAATAAAATTATATATAAACTGCGTACATCAAGTATGATTATATAAGCATTGAGTGTGTAATCACACTGGTTACCACTCGATGATACTGGTGTGGAAGTGGTGTAGTATCTCCTCTCAGCGGGCACTCTCAGCAGCAGCTGTATACCAGGACTCTGCTAGAATATCCCTCTCATGCTGACGTCATCTCCATAGGGATTAGCCCTTCAGGCCAGCTGGGCTCCGTTCCTGATGGTAGCCCCCGAAGGTACCCCTAGGGGTTTGGTAGTGTCCAGAAGTGGCTGTTGGGGCTCCCTATTCAAAACCGCCACACATAGAGGGAAGTCTGTTTGCTGCAGGCTTCACCACGGCTGGACACAGTGCTGCTTCGTTACGTCACTGTGTCCGCGACCCTTCGATCCGTCGGCAAGAGTGTAAAAAGTCTTTCACAGGACAAAAGTTCCACACAATGATGCAGATAATAAAATCAACAGAATCAATGCTATTAACCAGCACCATAGATTATAGCTCAAGGTTCTTTCCCAAGCGGTTTCGTAGTAATAACTACTTTTTACAGGGAATAAATTGTTAGACATTTCCCAGAGGTTTATATATAACCTCTCAGAACAAACCCCATTTGTTAACCAATCAATATTGAATTAATTCACCTCTGGGTTGTTAGCTTAGACATAATGACTAGGGAAATGTGAGCACATCGTTTTCTTAAAAAACAACAACTTTATTGACAAATCTGT
Source organism: Ascaphus truei (assembly GCA_036426205.1). Classification (NCBI taxonomy): domain Eukaryota; kingdom Metazoa; phylum Chordata; class Amphibia; order Anura; family Ascaphidae; genus Ascaphus; species Ascaphus truei. Next base: position 33,963 of record WSYH01004798.1, on the reverse strand, counting down.
TAAAATACATACTAAAAAAATCAATGAAAACAATAAACAAAGTTACATAAATATATAAAATGCTCTGTAATAAAAGAAAACACAATATTAGTAAGATAAATTGGACAAGTGATGATTTACGATCAAAAAATATAGATAGGAAGAGCGGGGAGAAAAATGCAGGTGGTGGAATACAGACAAGAAGTGAAAAGGAGCTCGTTGCTTAAAAAGTTAATAAAGTGCCCAAACATCAACCTCCGTCATTACCTTTGATTTAAATATGATTTAGTATTAATGTATTTTAACAGAACTATGTCAATAAAGGATGTGTTAAGAAAAAGTGCACTCAATTCCCTAGTCATTATGACTACAGCGAACAACCAGAGTGAAATTAATTCAACATTGATTGGTTAACCAATGGGGTTTGTTTGAGAGTATATATAGACATCTGGAAATGTCATAACTCATTCCCTGAAAGTAAGAATACAAGTGAAGAACCCTACTTACTAGGCAGACCCACCACTACCCTTATGTTTTTTCCCCTCCCCCGCCCCCCCCTGGCCCTTTTCTTATTTACGTTTTAAAGTACCGTATCGCGTTTCATTTTTTGTGCCACCTACGTCGGCGCGACCCCTTGAAATTTTCTTGACTTTCCACTATTTTGCAGGTGCCTTGCATACCCCGACTAGAGCATGTCGAGTTATTATCTGCATCATTGTGTGGAACTTTTGTCTGGAAATACTTTTTACACTCTCTGCCGAGCGATTCGAAGGGTCGCGGACACAGGGACATCATCACGTGGCGTCCCGTAACGAAGAGGCACTGTGTCCAGACCGTGGTGAAGCCTGCAGCAAACAGACTTCCCTCTATGTGTGGCAGCAATAGGGAGCCCCAACAGCACCATTCTGGACACTACCAAACCCCTAGGGGTACCTTCGGGGGCTACAAGACAGAACGGAGCCCAGCTGGCCTGAAGGGCTATATCCTATGGAGATGAGTCAGCATGGAGAGGGATATTCTAGCAGAGTCCGGTATACAGATGCTGCTGAGAGTGCCGTGAGAGGAGGAGATAATACACACTTCCACATCAGTATCATCGAGTGGTAACCAGTGTGATTACACACTCAATGCTTATATACGTAGTAGAGGCAACGTTTTATTACATTTGCCGTAAAACTAGCCGGGTTACATTCTGGGTTTGTGCGGTAGTGCTGGGTATGTTCTGGGCTAGTTGAGGCACGTTTAAGGCATTGATGCATTGACTAACCACCATAGGATCAACACAGCAGGATCCCTGCAGTCCAATTCAGTTTGAATGGGACTGCCAGGGATCCCCGCTGTTAATTTGATAGGCCATTAATCAATGCAGAATGCTGGGGCTAGTTTAAGGAAAGTTTAAGGATGTATTCAGAATGTACCTGGGGTTTCCTGGTTTTGTGGGGAATTGCCACTGGTTTTTGTTCGAATAAGAGTTGCCTCTATGTAATCATACTTGATGTACGCAGTTTATATATAATTTATTCAATATACACTTGTATTACCTACTTCACTATTTGCGGTTGTGCGCTGTTTTTTGTTTCCATCTAGGGGGAATGCTCAGGATATCTTGTTGACATAGTCAAATATTACAAGAATATACCTGTGTCCTTTCGCAGAAGGTTCTAGAGGTCCTACCAAGTTACCCCAATCCTCTCAAAGGGAACTGACACCAAGGGTAGAGGAACCAAAGGGGCTGGTTTTTGTCCCTTCAAAATAGTTAGCTGGCACTCCGGACATGCCGCACATAACTTAGCAATATCACTATGCATCCCTGTCCAATAGATATCGGGACGAAATAGGTCCAATTGTTTTATCCCTGCCAAGGTGACCACCCCAAGGGACAGTATGGGCTAGAGTGAACACAGATTTACAAACGCCTTGGGAACCAAATCTGTCTTGGTGACCTCCTCTGTTGTGTCTTGCTATTCACCCTATACAGGATATCATTTGATAATTCAAAATGGGGGGATACTATCACCCCTGTGCATTCAATATCTGATCATCAATTTTAACCATTATCATACTGTCTAGCAAGGACTGGGTCTTCCCTTTGCCTCTGGCAAAATCAGGGAGGTATAGTCTTGTAAATCTCTAGAGCCCATAGCCCCCTCCCTCTGGCAATCCCAGTCATCACTGTGGACTTCGGCTGCTAGAAATGGTCACCTTGAGATCCAGATTTCTGCAACCAGTCCTGTTTGTCGAGCAGTCTTTGCTTCCGAGTCTTTTGAACCTGGTGTCTACTGGGAAAAAGTCTGCCGAGAAGGGGAACAGTTTACCAGGGTTCTCTGAGCCATAGAATAAGGCTTCTCGGGAGGGAGAACGGAGCCATTATGTTGAAAGAAGGCCAGTCCTGGCCGAGCACAAGGGGGACAGGGAGCCAAGGAGCGACTCTACTTCGAGGTAGGCCTCCTGACCTTTTACCTGTTAGTTTCGTCTCCTGACCAGCTAGTGCATGTGTGTACGCCTGGGTTTTTAAACACCTTTTATGCAGCTGGGGTAGACTAATTAAGCAGCCCTTCTAACTGAAACTTAACCCCATCACTGCTGCACTGCTGACTGCTAGCCTGTGAAGCAAGTAGCCAACAGGTTGTTGGAGCTGTTCTCACGGGGTTGGACTTCCCAGGTTAGTTGACAGACCAAGGTACAAATTTTATGGCAAACTGATGCAGGATGTCTTAAAATTACTAGAGGTTAAGTCTGTTCGGACATCGGTTTACCACCAGACTGACGAATTGGTGGAAAGATTTAACTGAAATCTAAAAGGGATTGAGAAAATTGTAGATTCAGAGAGAGAGCCTGGGATGAACTTCTCCCTTTTCTGCTGTTTGCAGTGCGGGAAGTTCCCCAGGCATCCATTTGAAACTGCTGTGGTATGGCTGCCAACCCCGGGTCGGACCCTAGACCTCCTAAAGGGTAGCTGGGAGGAACAGCAGTCCCTTCTAAGAATACCCTGCAATATATATTGGACCTTAGGAAGTGCCAAGATGTGGTCGGCCATTTTGCTAGGGAGAATCTTAGATCAGCCCAGGACGTCAGGAGAGAATTACAAAAAAATGCCATATGAGAGTGTTTTTACCCAGGAGATAAGGTGATGTGTTTTACCCAGTTGTGAGAGCAAATCCTAGCCAAATAGCAGGGTCCATTTGAAGTACTCTCGCGCCGCCGGGTGATGTGTTACGAGATCGCTCAACCAGGGGTCCAGGAAGTGTAAACAAATTTACCATGTGAACTTGGCTGAAACCCTGGAAGATGCAGCGGTCTATATTATCCCACCCGTTGGAGGAGGAAAAAAACGGACCTGGGTCCGCAGCCCCCCACAGGAGAACATCGTGGGTGACAAAAAATCCAATGGGTAGACAATTGTCCTCTAACAATAAGGGGACAATAATTATTGAAATAATTACACAATTCCATGATGTTTTTTGATTTGCCAGGGCAAACTAATTTAGTTTCACATGTGTGTAAGAGAGCACCATGGTAAAAGTACGTTCCGTCCTTATAGGTTGTCTGAAAGTCGTAGGGCCCTTGAGAGAAGGAGGTACAAAGAAATGTTACACTTAGGAGTGATAGGATCTGCAGTGAGTGGTGTAGTTCACTAGTTATGGTCCCTAAACCCGATCGGAAGGTAAGATTTTGTGTGGACCTCCGAAGGTCAATGCGGTATCCAAGTTTGACGCATATCCGATGCCAAGGGTGGACGATTAATTGACGCCTTGGTAATGGGAATATATATCTACGCTGGACTTAACAAAGGATACTGGCAATACCTTTTAAAGGAAAAGTCCAAGTGCAAAACAGTCTTTGCCACTCCCAGGGTTTTACCAGTTTGTGACAATGCCATTTGGACTGCATGGAGCCCCAGTCACATTTCAGAGACTCATGTGATAAAGTGCTGGAAACCCCAGAGGGCTTGTGTCCGCAGCCTACCTACAGTAGATGACATTGTCATTATAGTAAACTGGTGGGCCCATCTAATAGGCTGAAAGGGTCCAAATCTAAAGAGGGCAGGGCTCACAGCCAACCCTAAGAAATGTGCCTTAGGTAGGGGAAACCAAATAATTAGGATATGCAGTGGGAGGTGGAAAAGTAAGGCCACTAGCCGACAAAGTAGTTGCCCTGAAAGAAGTTCCGACCCCCAAACAAAAACGCAGGTACGCTCTCTGCTGGGTTTAGCAGGTACAATTGGCGGTTCATCCCCAACTACTCGGGAAGTTGCAGCCCCATTATACGGACCTCACAAAAAAGTGTGCCCCTACACAAGTGGATGTCAAGTATGTCATAGAGCGTGTTTGGGACATAAAAAAGTGTGTGCGGTGCACGCGCATATAGAGTGACAACTTCATTGGACTTTTGTCACGAAATTGTATTTTGTATTGGTGATGTTAATTAAAAATCAAAAATCACAATTTTGATTGACAAACGCAAATAATTGACTTATAATGCGCTGCTCGGCACACATCCCATGTATTAGCTATTTGCACTAAGTGTGAATTCCTTGTGGTAGTGATTGTCAGTCAGTGTGTTTATGTTTATCAGTCAGTGGTGTGTGTATGTCTGTCTGTCTGTTCTGTCTGTCTGCCTGCAGTCATTCAGTATGTAGTTTATGTCAGTGTGTGTGTATGTGTGTGGGGGTCTGTGTGGCGTTGATGTGGGGGGGGGGGTGTATGGTGTGGGGGGGGGGTGTATGGTGTTTGGGGGGGGTGTGGTGTTGTGTGTGTGTGGGGGGGGGTGGTGTGTGTGGGGCGGGGGGGGTGGGGGGGGGGGTGGGGGGTGGTAGTGTTGTGGGGTGTGTGGTGGTGTGTTGATGGGTTGGGGGGTGGGCTGTGTGCTGGGGGGGTGGGGGCGGGGGAGGTGAGTGTATGTGGTGTGGAGAGTGTGGTGTGTGGGGTCGTGGGGGGGTGGGTTGTGGTGTGGGGGGGAGGGTGAGACAGAATGGGGTCGGGGTGGCGAGCAGTGGGTAAAGGGGGTACGCTGGGCGGCGGTGCGGGGAACACGGTGGCGGTGGAGTGGGGGAAGGGGTGGGGGGAAGGGGTGAGGGGGTGTGGTGGGGGGAGTGGGGTTCGGTAATAAGGGCGGTGGGGGGTAGTGTGGGAGGGGCGTCGAGGGTGTGTGAGTTGGGGGGGTTGGTAAGGGTGTTGTGTGTAGGGGAGATGGTTGTGTGGTGGGGGTGGTGGTGTGTGTTGTGATGCGGGGGTGGGTAGGGGAGGTGGTGTGTGGTGTGTCTGTGGGGAGGGGGGGTGTGGGGATGTGGGCCGGGTGGGGTGATGTGTGGGGGGGGGAGATGGGGGCCCCGGCCGGGAGGGGGTGTCTGGGCGGTAGTGAGTAGCCCCCTAGGTACCCCGATGGGAGGGGGGCGGGGGGGGGCGTGGGGTGGTGGGGGGGGTGGAATCGGGGGGGGGGGAGGCTGGTGGGAGAGGGGGTGGGGGTGCGCGGGGTAGGGGTGGGGGGGGGGGGGGGCGGGTGGGTGGGTGGGTGGCGGTCGGGCCGTGTGGGGAGGGGGGGGGGGGCAGTGGGGGAGGGTGGGGGGGGGGGGGCGGGGGGGGGGGGGACTGGGGGGGTGGGGACGCTGTGGGGGGGAGGGGGTGTGCGTGGGTGGTGTGTGTGAGGGTGTGTGTGGGGGTGGGACGGGGGTGGTGGGTGTGTGTGGGGGGCGGGATGGTGTGGGGGGTGTGCGTGGTTTTTGGGTGGTGTGTGTGTGGGGGGCGGGTGGGAGGTGGGGTAGTGGGGGCCTGTGTGTTGTTGGGGGGGCGGTGGGGGGTCAGTCAGTGCGTGTGTTGGCGTTTGGTCTTTGGGGTATCAGTCATGAGGTTTTGTGTGGGGGTCTGGGTGGGTGGTCAGTCAGTGTGTGTGTGGGTTGGCGGGGTCAGTCAGGGTGTGTGGGGGTTGGGGGGGTGTCGTCAGTCATGAGGTGATGTTGGGGGGTCTGGGGGGGTCAGTCAAGTGGGTGTGGGGGTCAGTCCAGTGTCTGGGGGTGGGGGTATAATGTGTGGGTGTGGGGTCTCTCTTTTCTGGGTCTTCTAGGGGGGGGGGTCAGTCAGGTGTGTGGAGTTGAGGGGGTCAGTCAGTGCATGTGTGTGCGGGGTCTGGGGGGGGTCAGTCAGAAGTCAGTGTGTGTGGTGGGTCTGGGGGGATCTATGTCCATGTGGCGGGGGGTGGGGAGGGGTGCGGGGGGACGAAGGACAGTGGGGGGGGAGGCCGGCGGGGCCCGGGAAGGTTTGGCGATAGTAGTAGTGTTGCGCCTAAGGGGGGGGGCGGCGGGGGGTCGAGAAGGGAAGGTGGGGGCGAGGTATGGGGTGTTAAGGAATCGTTTCCCCTGGTAGTCGATACAAGCTCACAACAATTACCCAACCAAGCGAGTCAGTGGGCGCGCTCAACCCCCACACCCAATTCCAGGCCCTGTTAGGAGCCGGCTCCAGGCCTCCCTCACTGCCTCGTCATCGCATGCAGGAGGAGCGAGGGAATGACTTTATGGCGCCGCGCCAGGCACCACGGATTGCGCATATAATGGCACCAGTGGTCCATGGAAGCGGGACGGCGGAAAAACAAAGGCAGGTAGGAAGCATGGTAGCGAGCTGATAGGAACTGGCGTTGGGGGGCTAGTGTGGCTGACGGGTGAGGGGTGCTAGCCTAGGGCAGGCGATTAGGAGCGGCGCCGGGCGTTGCGGTGTTCGCGCCGCTGGGCGGCCACATGCTGTGACAGGGGAAAAGGTGATAGCGTAGAAGCGGAATCAGGGGCGTCCATCCGTACGTGCACTTCCGTTTCACATTTTTGCCGCCCCCTCACCACCAAAACACCATCAGTTATCCCATCACAGGTGCCAATAAAGAAAACAATGGACATTAGCTGCGCATGCTAAATACCTTAGCTACATATTAACAAAAGTGACCTGGTTGCTACCGTTTGATAGAAAACTTATATTAAACCTTATGATGGAGGGTGACATGGCGTGGGTCTGCTAGCCTCCTCTTGGGAGGTGGCTCGACACCGCATGGAAATAGACAGAACAGATGAAACACAGGCCCCCCCGGCACAACGACATCATAGTGTATAGAGTATAATAATGTGACCCCCATTTATTGAGTAAAAATAAATCATCTGCGTACATCAATGATAATGATACAAGCGGATTTGGTTATGTAGCGTTTACAACAGCAATGTGATGACCGGAGGATAGCACACCTTGGTATTTAGGTACCAGCAGGGGAGTGTATCATAAGCGTCTCAGTACTGCTTTGTTACTCATAAGCGTGGTGGGAACCTCCAGCACGGGGAATGTTGCAGCCAAGTGTCTCGTGGCTGCGGGCTCCAGTGCTCACCAGTCTTGGGAGAGTTTGTGTGAATTCCTATAGTAGGGGTCCCAGAGCACACGGCTCCAGAGCGGCGTGATGTTCCATTGCGGGGTGACGGCGATGAGTCAAAATCGGCCCATCGGCTTACAGAACCTTTCGCCGGAACGCAAGGGTGCGATCAAGTGGAATGTAAATTAACCAGCAGAATGCGAATTAAGTCGTAGACAGCGCGCAGGCGTATCCAAAAATCAGCTAAGGTGACAGTGTCCAGAGGACGCCTTCAAAAATACTTTGGTGGGGAACACGAGCAATGACCCACCATCTTCCATACGCGGGTTCGTAACTCTAGGTACTTCTTCAGGGAGTGTATGCATAAATGCTGGAGTTGTGCATATAATATACCAGCAATGCCTCCAATCAAGAGCTGCGGGTGGGTCTAAGGGCTGTTATCAATAATGACATGTTGTAGCTAATTGCTGTGTGAGGTACAAACACAGAATACTGTGTGTCTCACAGAGCTTTTGAAACGATCATCATTTCAATAAAAATAATGACATGTGCATTTCTAGGTCAGATACACAAGGGACATTTATACAGTATAACATATAAAATCGGAGACAATGAAGAATGAATCTTCTGAAGAGAATGAGGCCAATGTTAAGAGGCAGAGAATTACAATTATTAAGAGTACAGGACAAATTGAGAGCAGATGGTAAATAGCATATGTGAAAGAGACTGAGGTCATAAATATAATTAGAGCAGCCATAATCTCAATGTTCCTAATTTAACCCCTTAGGGCTCGTCAGTGATTCATTTTGGTATATCCAAAATGTCTCTTGTTGTGAGAGATTTTATCCTATCACCTTAACCTTTTCATTGGGAAACTACTTTTATTACTTTTAAATTAGAGTGGAAGGGTCTTTGTTGTTGGTGTAGTTGCAAAAATGACGGGGAGAAGGACTGTGTTTCTCAAAGGCCTTACTTTTATGTTCCTAATTGTTCCTGTATCCGCGGTTTCAGGCATCTTTTTCACCCGGTCTGGTGTCCCCCCCCCCCCCAGTTTGTTCTTCTAATCTTTTTGTCTGGCAGTTTGGATCGGACTAAAGTGTTGGAGGCAGAAGCAACAGGTAGATTAGCTCTTGTTACGCTGGCTCAAAAGACTGAAGTGCAGTTGGGCACTCATCTCCTCCTTTATTATGGTATAGTCGATGAACATTGTTCCAATCTTGGCTCCTCCCTCTGGTGGATCAAGGAGGGTCCCACAGCGACAGGGCATAGACTCGACTCTTGGATGAACCAGTCACATTGCAGGGGTGTGAGCCCAGATTTTGCGCTTAGGCAGATCCAATCCCTGGGAATAAGGTGCACACAGTACAAGGGTTTAACACCCCACGCAGAGCACAGCCACGTGACCGTGGTGGGAAAAACGGACGCCAGCTCGTGAATGGGTTCACCTACGGGTGAACCTGGGCAGTAGACAGGCTTCTCAATCGGAAAGAGCAGCCAGTCGTCTGTCGGCCCACCCATAACTCAATCTCCTCCTGGTCGTATCCCCTTGGTGGAACAAAAGTCCAAAGCAGCGACAAAGGGCGTGGATATGCTTTTGTGCCAGTCCACAACAGTTGCCACACTGGTCTTCTTCAGTTTTGCAACTGGACCCCGCGGTCTCCATGGTTTTGACAGCAATTCATTTTCAGTGGTTTTTCTTAGAGCACCAGTTCTCTGGTTTTGAGGCAGAGATGGGGTACACGCTTCAAGGATAATTTTCCAACCGGAAGACCCCAGAACACATACTTGAAAAAGCAATAGTGGGATAACTAATCCCACAAGACTGCTCCATTGGGACGCTTTCCCACGGCACAGTACGGCGTCTACCAGCGACTCTGTTCAGAACCGTATAAAAACACAACATCTGGGGATTGATACTCATTCCAGCATAGGTAGTAGCAGAATAGACACAGACTGGCTGGCCCATTCACGGAGGAAATTACTCTAAAGACTTTATTTTTCAAGATTTTGTTCTGGAAACAGATTAGTTCTTTTGCCCCGCCAGTAAGTGTATTTTGAGTGTAATTGTGAAACATTGGTGTATGTCCATTCGTGAAATAAATTACAATTTCTTTTATCTCCGTGCTTTACTCATCATATGATCCCGGGTATAATGGTGTTAAAAGAATAGTTTTCCGTGACAGACCTGCTTTGCAGTTTGCGAAGTTTGTTACAAATGAAAAATGAAATAATATGTTAAATACATTTTGCACCCTAAAGAATATACATACTTGGTTTTAAGTGCTTGCATAAAGGTGTTTAGTTCCCCTGATGGGTAACGGACCCATAAATTAGAACCGATTACAATCACTATTACTATCTGGATTTGTTTTATTCAGCGAAGACAGAGATTTTAACAAAAAAAACATTTTAAAACAGTTGATTCTAACAGTACCTCGATCTAAAAGAGTAACAATTCCAAATTCTGGAAAAATAATATACCATATGGACAATTCTACACGTTCGAAGAAATGTACAAAAGCTCAGATTTTTAAGATCACGTGATATTCTTAAAAAAAGGTTACAAAAGTGAAAAACTAGATGAGGCCATGGGTAAGTTAGAGACAAGAAAGATTGGTTTTATTGGAACAGAAGCAAATTTGGTGCCCAAAGAACAAGAACAGGAAAACGGCCGTGTTTATTACAAATTACAATGGGGATGAAAAGAAAATGTTAAAAAGTGATACAGAAACATGGGGAATCCTACTTAATGACTTCATTTGGGCATACACTTAAATGAAAAACCATGGTCATCTTTAAATGAGCAAAAAACTCAAAAACATTTTGGCACCTAGTCAATCTGAGAAGAAAATCACAAATCAGACAAAGATAATATCCCAAGGATACGTGGCTCTCACAGTACGACATGTGCAACAAATGTGGCTGAATAACGTTTTGACATGCAAAAATGTAATGAATAGAAGTAAGATTTCACAATCAAAGTCACAGGTGAAATGTTTAAAATCAAGGAATTATAAATTGTAACACCATATACGTAATATCTGTTGACTTGCTCATGTGGCCTACCAGTTATATAGGATGGACGAAAAGGAGCCTCAAAGAAAGGTTTGTTTAAACATACAAGAAATATCATAAGGCTTAAAGTCATGGGGTCTCAGAAAACTTTATCAATGTTCCACAAATAAAACTATAATGAAAGTAGAACACATCAACACAGGATCCAGTGAGAGGAGATAGACTTCTCAGGTAAGAAACAGAGGAGACTTATTGGATATTAAATTACAAACATTACAAACCAGGAGGGTTGATTGAAGATCTTTACCTCTGGCTTTCCAATAAGTAGAGCTGCTTTATATTTTTAGCCCTGTTTTTTTTCATCTATGTTTTTCGAATTTACAGTTGTTTGAACCCTTACAACATGTATATCAGGTTATGACTGATTGGGATTAATATGATGCAGTGTTCCTTTTTAATCCCAATTAAAGTCTTTTTTAGAAGTTATGAAGTTAGATCATTTTTTATTTTCCCCAAATTTTAATCATGCCCATTCGTTTAGTTAATTTTAAGATCTACTATATACCACTATATTATCTAGTTTTTAGAAACATATTTTATCTTTAATTTGCAAATTATCACTTTTTAACAATTCACTTTTTAAGGAAACCTTTCCGTTTTATCGTATTTCCTTTTAATATTTTTTTTTTACTTTTTACCATATATACAGAAGGGATTCATTTAAACATTCCTCAATTATTACCAGCCCCCCTTATTAAAGAATCAAAATATGCACTATTAAAAACCATAAAAAACACAGTATTGTCCCATCCTTTTTTTTTCAAGCAAACATCTGATCATCATAGATTAGAATCTGTTCTTAGGTTTATAACCTTTTTTTCAAACAAGAACCAAAAGTTGTATTTATGCTCAATGTTGAATTTGAGGGAGTAAAGCAATATTATCTTTTATAATTACAAGTTAACTTTGGGAACTTAAAAACTACTCAGGATTTTGGAAAACCATTACACATAGGGGGAACTAAACACTTTTATGCAAGCACTCAAAAACAAGAATTATTATATTATTCTTTAGGGTGCAAAATGGATTTATCATATTATGTATCTTTTTCATTTAAAACAACTTCCAAGACTACAAAATCAGTCCAATAACTAATAATTAATTTAAAAAATGACAAACATGAGAGATCATTTCACAAGGCTGTGTGAATCACCATCACAAGATTGCTGACAGCTTAATGATTTATACCAAGTTTATTGTTTTATTAACATAAGAAAACAAGCCGATATTGTGAAAAAATGTAATTTAATTATGACTGAACCATCTTTATTAACTGCAGGCTTCATCCTTGTGATTTAAGGCACCCTAGAGGGTTAAAGTACCTAAGAGGCTTTCACACTGATATCATTTTTTTAAAGCAAACCATGGGTATATAATCAGGCCATGGTGAAGCCCTCCCATTATCCCTGATGACTCCAATCACATTGGTGAGAAACACGTAGGAGGAGAGCAATCCACTAAAAGAGGGAAAGCACCACTTTGAGCTTTTGCCAACTCACTGTGGACGAAATCAGCCTGACAGCCTGAATCGGATTGATACTACTAGGCTTTGAACATTACTCCACCATGGGGAGGCGTCACAGCTATGGAATGACGTCACGGCCCGTTTCTAACGTCACTTCCGGGTTCACGGAGGAGACGATTGAGCAACAGCCACAGCAGTTGTTAGACAACAAGCGCTTAGGACAAAGGTGTACTGAGGACACCACCAGGAGACAACTACACCGGACAGCAGGCACAAGAGTGCGGTTAAGATTGGCAGCCAGCCCACCCACCATCCCCCCCAACTTCAACACCTGGTGGAGAAGATTACAGATTCTGTGGGAGAGTACAAGTTGTTACATCTTCATTGGCACACATCGGCAGCAGCCAGCATTATCAGGCTGTGTCTCTTTTTTATTTTCTTGCACAAATGTTTTTTTTTTATTGGTTATTTTGAAGTAATAGAGTGAAAAAGCTTACATCCATTATCTTTTCAACAAGTAATGCGGGTCAAATATTATCAACAATTACCAAAAATAGGGTGGGAGAAGGGGGGGGGGTGGCGTAGGTCCGCTTCTCAGCCCAGTACCATGTTTCCCAGGAGGAATACATCACCTGTAGTTTGCCGTGCGAGTGATCGTATACTCCCAGACACAAATACAAGTGAGACGTGCTCCGTCCTCTCTCCGTGTCACCTGGAACCCCTACGTCTGCTATTACTATACACATCCATCAAATGAGAACATCTGCCACTATCAGAGCCAGATGTGTTTTGTCTCTACTCTGGGGATGTTTGTCTGGGTCAACCAGCATCCAGACTTTTAGAGAATTGACGCCAGTGTCATAATTAATCTTGTTAATTTTTTTCACTGGCAACACATCAAATTATGTGTCCTGATCTGGGAATAATGGAATTTATGATTTTCCATAAGCTGCAATCTTGACTCTCGTTGCTTGTGCAAAATGAGCAATCAATTTATTACCTGCTTTGAATAGGCCGGTGTTGTTGGTCTACTTAGAAGAAAAGCCACGTGTCCACAGGGATTGTGAGGTCAAAAAATCCTCGGAAGCCAATCTCTAATCTTCTCCAGATAGGATAATCTGCGGACAGGACCACAGCATATTTAACAGGTCAGCGAATTCTCCACATTCTTAGGGCACAGCGGGGAGTATCCTGTGTATAAATCCTGATAAATTCAGTGGGGGTGAGATACACACTCACTAAAACTTTATTTTTGTTTCCTTAATATAAAGCTCTTAGTTACTGCGCGACTATTTTTGTCCATTCTCCTCAAACCCAACCTCCAGATCTGCTTCCCACTATGCATATAACTTATTTTTTGGCACCTCCGTTCCTGAACAGATCACTCTTGTACATCTGCGATGTAGGGACCGCTTGTGTCAGTTTTATGAGGCAGAGCTTTCTGAATATAGTTAACTGAAGGCGGGGGGGAATATTTATGCAAAAACACTCTGAACTGGAGGTAACTAAAGAACTCCGGTGGGGGGTGGAGCTTTATCTGCTAATTTGTGAATTTTGATTCCTCTATTCCCCTCCAGATCGCTAAGTCTGTGAAAGCCTGGTAATGCCTCAAAGCCTCGATTGCCACTTTACTGCGAGGCAGCCTCTCAATCACTGAGTAGTTTTTTTTCCCTCGGGAACAATTTCCTATCAGAAAAAGGTCGGATGTTCCACTCCCTCAAAACTGTTGTGACAACACTGCCCTAGCCCTATCTCTGTGCATCGGTTTGCACTACAAAAAGGCCTGTTGAAGTCTGGGCTTCTAAGGACGGGACCCTCTGATAGACACCTTTTTATGTCCTCAAAAGACTCTCTGACACTCCCTTGACCAAACCAATTATGTAGGGGCACACTTTTTTGTGAGGTCCTAATGGGGCTGCAACTTCCGAGTTAGTTGGGGATGAACCGCGATAGTACCCTGCTAAACCCAGCAGAGAGCGTACCTGGCATTTTGGTTTGGGGGGTCGGAACTTCTTTCAAGGAACTACCTTGTCGGCTAGTGGCCTTACTTTCACCTCCCACGCTTACCCTAAGAATTTGGTTCCGCCTACCTAAGGCACATTTCTTAGGGTTGGCTGTGAGCCCTGGCCTTCTAAGCGATTGAGGACCGCTTTCAGCCATTGAGAGGGCCCACCAGTGTTACTAAAATGACAAGTCATCTAGATAGGCCATGGCATACGCCCTTGAGGTCTCAGTACTTTATCCATGAGCCTCTGAAATGTGGCTGGGGCTCCATGCAGTCCAAATGGCATGTCACAAACTGGTATAAACCCATGGGAGTGGCAAATGCTGGTGCACTTGGAATTTTCCTCTAAAGGTATTTGCCAGTATCTTTTGTTAAGTCTAGGTGGAGATTTATTCCGCGTTACCAATGGGCGTCAATTAATCGTCCACCCTTGACATGGATATGGTCAAACTTGGATACCGCATTGACCTCGGAGGTCCACACAAAATCTTACCTTCCCATCGGTTTAGGGACGATAATTAGTGGACTACACCACTCACTGCATGATCCTCCAATACACATAAATGTAACATTTCTTGTACCTCCTTCTCTACCAGGGCCTTACGGCTTTCAGCCAACCTGTAAGGAGGAGAGGAACGTACCTTTAACCCAGGTGCTGTCTCTATATCATGGAAACTAAATTATTTTGCCCTGGTAAATAGAAAAAAACATATGAATTGTGTAACTATTTCATAACAAGTCCCCTTTTTGTTCAGAGGACAAATGTCTACCCATGGGGATTTTATCGTCCCCACAATGTTCTCCCATGGGGGCGAGAACTAGGTATTTTTTCCTCCACCGGGTGGTGAATAAGACCGCTGATCTTCCAGGGTTCAGCAAGTTCACATGGTAAATTTGTTTACCCTTCCTGGACCCTGGTTGAGCGATTCTCGTAATCACATCACCCGTGCGGCGGAGTTCTTCTAATGGCCCTGCCATTTGGCTAGCAGAGTTGCTCTCACAACGTGGGTAACACAACATCACCCAGTCTCCTGGGTGAAACACTCTCATACGAGCATTTTGATTGTAATGTCTCTCTGACTGTCCTGGGCTGATCTAAGATTTCCTTAGCAAATGATGGACCAAATCTAGGCGCTTCCTAAGGTCAAACATATTGCAGGGTATTCTTAGAAGGGACCACTGTTCCTCCCAGACTCTTTAGGAGGACTAGGATACCCGGGGTTTGGCAAGCCAAACAGCAGTTCAAAATGGAGAGAATCCTGTGGAGGCTGGGAACTTCCGCACTGCAAACAGCAGAAAAGGGAGAAGTTCATCCAGGCTCTCTTCTCTGAATCTAAATTTCCTCAGCATCCCTTTTAGAGTTCGGTTAAATCTTTCCACCAATCCGTCAGTCTGTGGATGATAGACCGATGTCCGAACAGACTTGACCTCTTAGTAATTTTAAGACATCGCACAGTTTAGCCATAAAATTTGTACCTTGGTCTGTCAACATAACCTGGGGAAGTCCAACCGTGGAACAGCTCCAAACAACTTGTTGGCTACTTGCTTCGCCGTTGCTGTTCTCAGGGGGATAGTGAATAAACAGAGAAAAAACCGTGCGAACTACTTAACCTCTAGAAAAGTCAGTATTAAAGGTGCAGTACCTATACCCTTTAATTTATGACGCCCAATATCAAGGCCACAAAAAAACCACAGTGAGAATCAAAATAAAATATATTACATAACGTGTATCAGTGAAGATGGCGTGCTGCTGCTATAATAATAGGGGGGGCTCAGCACCCCTAACACACTACAGAAATGGAAACAAAAAACAGCGCACAACGCAAATAGTGAAGTAGGTAATACAAGTGTATATTGAATAAAATTATATATAAATGCGTACATCAAGTATGATTATATAAGCATGAGTGTGTAATCACACATGGTTACCATCGATGATACTGGTTGTGAAGTGGTGTAGTATCTCCTTCAGCGGGCACTGTCAGCAGCAGCTGCTGATAACCCGGACTTGCTAGAATATCCCATCTCATGCTGACGTCATCTCCATAGGGATTAGACCTTCAGGCCAGCTGGGCTCCGTTCTGATGGGTAGCCCCCGAAGGTACCCTAGGGGTTTGGGAGTGTCCAGAAGTGGCTGTTGTGGGGCTCCCTATTCAAAAACCGCCAACATAGAGGGAAGTCTGTTTGCTGCAGGCTTCACCACGGCTGGACACAGTGCTGCTTCGTTACGTCACTGTGTCCGCGACATTCGACCGTCGGCAAGAGTGGTAAAAATTCTTTCACAGGACAAAAGTTCACCCAATGATGCAGATAATAAAATCAATGCTATATACAGCACATAGATTATAGTCAGGTTCTTTCCAACGCGTTTCGTAGTAATAACTACTTTTTCAGGGAATAATTTAGACATTCTCCAGCAGGTCTATATACTACCTCTCAAACAAACCCCATTTGTTAACCAATCAATATTGAATTAATTCACTCTGGGTTGTGCGTTGACATAATGACTAGGGAAATGTGAGCAACTTTTCTTAAAACAACAAAATTTATTGACAAACTCTGTTAAAAATACATACTAATAAAAATCAATGAAACAATAAAAAAAGTTACATAAATATAAAAATGTCTGTAATAAAGAAAACACAATATTAGTAAGATAAATTGGACAAGTGATTTATACAGATCAAAAATATAGAATAGGAGAGCGGGGAGATAAAATGCATAGGTTGGAATACAGACGGAAGTGAAAAAGGGCTAAACAGTTACATAAAAAGTGCTCCAAACATCAAACTCCAGCACCACCCTCCCCCTCCCCCCCCCCTCCCCCCCCATAAACACAGCAAAGCCAAAAAAAACAAGCACACAAAAAGAAAGCCCCCAATACAAAGACACAAAAAAGACAAGACAGAAAAACACACAACAAACAAGAAAACCCCCCCCAACACACCAGAGCTAAAGGAAACCGCATAACACCCACACAGAAAAAGCAAGAAGACGACCACCCGGCACACCCCCACCCACCCCCCTCCCCATTTTTTTCCCTCTCCCTCTTCCCCCCCCCCCCCCCCCTAATTTAACCCTTTGATTTAACTATTTGATTTTTATTAGTATGTATTTTTAACAGAGTTGTCAATAAAGTTGTTGTTTTAAGAAAAAGTGCTCACATTTCCCTAGTCATTATGACTAAGCGAACAACCCAGAGGTGAAATTCATTCAATATTGATTGGTTAACCAATGGGGTTTGTTTGAGAGGTATATATAGACCTCTGGGAAATGTCTAAACTTTACCCTGAAGAAGTAGTTATTACTACGAAACGCGTTGGAAGAACCTGGTCTATGATCTATGTGCTTTATAGCATTGATTTTATTATCTGCATCATTGTGTGGAACTTTTGTCCTGTGAAAGACTTTTTACACTCTTGCCGACGGATCGAAGGGTCGCGGACACAGTGACATCATCACGTGGCGTCCCGTAACGAAGAGGCACTGTGTCCAGCCGTGGTGAAGCCTGCAGCAAACAGACTTCCCTCTATGTGTGGCAGCAATAGGGAGCCCCAACAGCCACTTCTGGACACTACCAAACCCCTAGGGGTACCTTCGGGGGCTACCAACAGGAACGGAGCCCAGCTGGCCTGAAGGGCTAATCCCTATGGAGATGACGTCAGCATGAGAGGGATATTCTAGCAGAGTCCTGGTATACAGATGCTGCTGAGAGTGCCCGCTGAGAGGAGATACTACACCACTTCCACATCAGTATCATCGAGTGGTAACCAGTGTGATTACACACTCAATGCTTATATACAGTAGAGGCAACGTTTATTCCAACATTTGCCGTAAACTAGCCGGGTTACATTCTGGGTATGTGCTGGGTATGTGCTGGGTATGTTCTGGGCTAGTTGAGGCACGTTTAAGGCATTTCTGCATTGACTAACGACCCATAGGATCAACACAGCAGGGATCCCTGCCAGTCCAATTCAGTTTGAATGGGACTGCCAGGGATCCCCGCTGTTAATTTGATAGGCCATTAATCAATGCAGAAATGCTGGGGCTAGTTTAAGGAAAGTTTAAGGCATGTATTCAGAATGTACCTGGGTGTTTCCTGGGTTTTTTGGGGAATTGCCACTGGTTTTTGTTCGAATAAGAGTTGCCTCTACTGTAATCATACTTGATGTACGCAGTTTATATATAATTTTATTCAATATACACTTGTATTACCTACTTCACTATTTGCGTTGTGCGCTGTTTTTTGTTTCCATCTCAGGGGGAATGCCTCAGGATATCTTGTTGCATAGTCAAATATTACAAGAATATACCTGTGTCCTTTCGCAGAAGGTTCTAGAGGTCCTACCAAGTCTACCCCAATCCTCTCAAAGGGAACTGACACCAAGGGTAGAGGAACCAAAGGGGCTGGTTTTTGTCCCTTCAAACTAGTTAGCTGGCACTCCGGACATGCCGCACATAACTTAGCAATATCACTATGCATCCCTGTCCAATAGAATCGGGACGAAATACGGTCCAATGTTTTATCCCTGCCAAGGTGACCACCCCAAGGGACAGTATGGGCTAGAGTGAACACAGATTTAACAAACGCCTTGGGAACCAATATCTGTCTGGTGACCTCCTCTGTTTGTGTCTGCCTATTCACCCTATACAGGATATCATTTGATAATTCAAAATGGGGGAATACTATCACCCCCTGTGCATTCAATATCTGATCATCAATTTTAACCACTTTATCATACTGTCTAGCAAGGACTGGGTCTTCCCTTTGCCTCTGGCAAAAATCAGGGAGGTATAGGTCTTGTAAATCTCTAGAGCCCATAGCCCCCTCCCTCTGGCAATCCCCAGTCATCACTTGTGACTTCTGGCTGCTAGAATGGTCACCTTGAGATCCAGATTTCTGCAACCAGTCCTGTTTGTCAGAGCGTCTTTGCTTCCGAGTCTTTTGAACCTGGTGTCTACTGGGAAAAAGGTCTGCCGAGAAGGGGAACAGTTTACCAGGGTTCTCCTGAGCCATAGAATAAGGCTTCTCGGGAGAGACTGGAGCCATTATGTCTGAAAAGAAAGGCCAGTCCTGGCCGAGCACAAGGGGGACAGGGAGCCAAGGAGCGACTCCTACTTCGAGGTAGGCCTCCTGACCTTTTACCTGTTAGTCCTGTCTCCTGACCAGCTAGCTTGCATGTGTGTACAGCCTGGGTTTTTAAAACACCTTGATTATGCAGCTGGGGTCAGACTAATTAAGCAGCCCTTCTCAACTGAAACTTAACCCCATCACTGCTGCACTGCTGCACTGCTAGCCTGTGAAGCAAGTAGCCAACAGGTTGTTGGAGCTGTTCTCACGGGTTGGACTTCCCCAGGTTAGTTGACAGACCAAGGTACAAATTTTATGGCTAAACTGATGCAGGATGTCTTAAAATTACTAGAGGTCAAGTCTGTTCGGACATCGGTCTACCATCCACAGACTGACGAATTGGTGGAAAGATTTAACTGAACTCTAAAAGGGATGCTGAGAAAATTTGTAGATTCAGAGAAGAGAGCCTGGGATGAACTTCTCCCTTTTCTGCTGTTTGCAGTGCGGGAAGTTCCCCAGGCATCTCCATTTGAACTGCTGTATGGCTGCCAACCCCGGGGTACCCTAGACCTCCTAAAGGAGTCCTGGGAGGAACAGCAGTCCCCTTCTAAGAATACCCTGCAATATATATTGGACCTTAGGAAGTGCCAAGATGTGGTCGGCCATTTTGCTAGGGAGAATCTTAGATCAGCCCAGGACAGTCAGGAGAGACATTACAATAAAAATGCTCATATGAGAGTGTTTCACCCAGGAGATAAGGTGATGTTGTTACCCAGTTGTGAGAGCAAACTCCTAGCCAAATAGCAGGGTCCATTTGAAGTACTCCGCCGCACGGGTGATGTGATTACGAGATCGCTCAACCAGGGTCCAGGAAGTGTAAACAAATTTACCATGTGAACTTGCTGAAACCCTGGAAGATGCAGCGGTCTATATTCATCCACCCGGTGGAGGAGGAAACGGACCTGGGTCCGCAGCCCCCACAGGAGAACATCGTGGGTGACAATAAAATCCCAATGGGTAGACAATTGTCCTCTGAACAATAAGGGGACATATTAATTATTGAAATAATTACACAATTCCATGATGTTTTTTCTGATTTGCCAGGGCAAACTAATTTAGTTTCACATGTGATAGAGACAGCACCATGGGTTAAAAGTACGTTCCCGTCCTTATAGGTTGCCTGAAAGTCGTAGGGCCCTGGTAGAGAAGGAGGTACAAGAAATGTTACACTTAGGAGTGATTGAGGAATCATGCAGTGAGTGGTGTAGTCCACTAGTTATGGTCCCTAAACCCGATCGGAAGGTAAGATTTTGTGTGGACCTCCGAAAGGTCAATGCGGTATCCAAGTTTGACGCATATCCGATGCCAAGGGTGGACGATTAATTGACGCCCTTGGTAATGCGGAATATATATCTACGCTGGACTTAACAAAAGGATACTGGCAAATACCTTTTAAAGGAAAAGTCCAAGTGCAAAACAGTCTTTGCCACTCCCATGGGTTTATACCAGTTTGTGACAATGCCATTTGGACTGCATGGAGCCCCAGTCACATTTCAGAGACTCATGGATAAAGTGCTGAAACCCCAGAGGGCTTGTGCCGCAGCCTACCTACAGTAGATGACATTGTCATTTATAGTAAACCTGGTGGGCCCATCTAAATAGGCTGAAAGCGGTCCTCAAATCTCTAAGAGAGGCAGGGCTCACAGCCAACCCTAAGAAATGTGCCTTAGGTAAGGCGGAAACCAAATAATTAGGATATGCAGTGGGAGGTGGAAAAGTAAGGCCACTAGCCGACAAAGTAGTTGCCCTGAAAGAAGTTCCGACCCCCCAAACAAAAACGCAGGTACGCTCTCTGCTGGGTTTAGCAGGGTACAATTGGCGGTTCATCCCCAACTACTCGGAAGTTGCAGCCCCATTAACGGACCTCACAAAAAAGTGTGCCCCTACACAAGTGGTATGGTCAAGGTATGTCAGAGAGCGTTTGAGGACATAAAAAAACGTGTGTGCGGTGCACGCGCATAGTAAGTGAAACTTCTTTGACTTTTGTCACAGAAATTGTATTTGTATTGGTGATGTTTTAATTAAAAATCAAAATACAATTTGATTGACAAAACGCAAATAAATTTGACTTATAATGCGCGTGCTCGGCACACATCCCATGTATTAGCTATTTGCACTAAGTGTGAATTCCTTGTGTGTATGTGTGTCAGTCAGTGTGTTTATGTGTATCAGTCAGTGTGTGTGTATGTCTGTCTGTCTGTCTGTCTGTCTGCCTGTCAGTCAGTCAGTGTATGTATGTCAGTGTGTGTGTATGTGTGTGGGGGTGTATGTGTGGGGGGGGTCAGTGTGTGTGGGGGTCTGGGGGGGTCAGTCAGTGTGTGTGGGGTATGGGGGGATCAGTCAGTGTGTGTGTGGGGTCTGGGGGGATCAGTCAGTGTGTGTGTGCGGGTCTGGGGGTATCAGTCAGTGTGTGTGTGGGGGTCTGGGGGGGTCAGTGTGTGGGAGTCTGGGGTGTTCCGGCGCGCTCAAGCTCCCCCCTTCCCCACCCCCCGGCGGCGCGCTCAAACCCCCCCATTCCCAGGCTGTTAGGAGCCGGCTCCTGCCTCCCTCCTCCTGTCCATCGGCATGGCAGCGGGCGGGGAATGGCGCCGCTGCCAGCCACTTCTGCGCATGCATGGCACGCGGCATGGCAGCGGGCGGCGGAACACCAGCAGTTAGGAGCGGCGGCGATAGCAACTGGGTGGCGGCGGAACACCAGCAGTTAGGAGCGGCGGCGATAGCAACTGGGTGTGGGGCTGTGTGGGAGGGTGAGGGGTGCGGCGGCGATTAGGAGCGGCGCCGGCGGCTATCGCCGCCGCTGCCGCCACATGTGACAGGGGACATGTGAGCGGAGGGGCGTCCATTACGTGACGTCACTTCCGTTTCACATTTCGCCCCACATCCATCCAGTTTTATCCCATCACAGGTGCCACTAAAGAAAACAATGGAAATTAGTGCGCAGCTAATACCTAGTACTTAACAAAGTGTGTGTGTGAGGTGTATGCTGTGGGTATATCTAGCTAGTGTGCGTGGGTGGTCGCGCGGTGGGGGGGTCAGCGTGTGACGGGAGTTCTGGGGTGTTCGGCCCGGCTCAAACGTGCCCCCTTCCCCACCCCCCGGCGGCGCAGCGCCCAAACCCCCCCATTCCCAGGCTGTTAGGAGACCGGCTCCTGCCTCCCTCCACTCCTGCCACGGCATGGCAGCGGGCGGGGAATGGCGCACGCTGCCAGCCACTTCTGCGCATGCATGGCACGCGGCATGGCAGCGGGCGGCGGAACACCAGCAGTTAGGAGCGGCGGCCGATAGCATGGGTGTGGGGCTGTGTGGGAGGGTTTGAGGGGTGCGGCGCGGCGATTAGGAGCGGCGCCGGTCGGCTATCGCCGCCGCTGCCGCCACATGTGACAAGCTGGGACAGGATGCGGAGGGCGTCCATTACGTGACGTCATTTTCCGTTTCACATTTTCGCCCCCCACATCATCCAGTTTTATCCATCCTCAGGTGCCCACTAAAGAAAACAATGGAAAATTAGTGCAGCAGCTAATCTAGTACTAACAAGAGTATCAACAAGTGACCTGTGCACCGTGATAGGAAAACAATATGTACCTATGTGAGGGTGACACTTGGCGTGGGTCTGCAGCCCTCTTCTTGGGGTGGCTCGACACCCCTGGAACTAGGACAGAAAACAGAAAACACAAGGCGCAACAACGCACATAGTGTAATAGAGTATAAAATGTGACTTTATGATTAAATAAATATATCTGCGTTACATCAAGATAATGTTACAAGCGGTTGGTTATTAGGTTTACCAACACCATGTGATGACCGGAGTGACACCCCTGTGAAGTACCAGCAGGATGTAGTCAGTAAGCGGCTCGTGGATTCTTACTTCATAGCTGGGGGAAACTCAGCAGGGGATGTCATCAGCAAGTGTCTCGTCTGCTGCGGCGCTCCAGTGCTCCACGTCTGTGGATGGTTTTGTGTGAATTGTCCTATATAGAGATCCCAGAGCACACGGCTCAAGACGGCGTGCTGTTCATTGCGGGGTGCCCGGCGATGACGTCACAAATCGCCATCGGCTTCAAGAAACCTTCTCCTGGACGCCGGCGTGCGTTCAAGTTGGATATGTAACCAGCAGAATGGAGTAGACAGCGCGCATGCGTCAAACAAATCAGCTTACTGACAGTGTCCAGAGACGCTTCAAAATACTTGGGGAAAACGAGCAATGACACCCTTCTTTTCCAACGCGTTTCGAACACTAGGTTACTTCTTCAGGGAGTGTATGCATAATGATGGAGGTTGTGCATATATATCTACCCAACTTCCTCCAATCAGAGCTGCGGTTGGTCTATAATGCTGTATCAATAATTACATGTGTAGCTAATTGCTTGTGATTACAAACACAGAATATGTGTCTCACAGAGCTTTGAAAAAAATACAATCATTTCAATAAAAATAATGACATTGCATATCTAGGTCAAATACACAAAGATTATACATATAACATATAAAATCGGCGCATGAAGAATGAATCTTCTGAAAGAGAAGAGCACAAGTTAGAGGCAGAGATTACAATTATTAAAGATACAGGGACAATGAGAGCAATGGTAAATAGAAAGAGACTGAGGTCTAATATAAAGACCAAATATCAATGTCCTCATTTAACCCTTAGGGCTCAGTGAGTTCATTTGTATATCCAAAATGTCTCTTGTTGTGAGAGATTTTTATCCTATCACCTCCCCTTTTCATTGGGACTACTTTGATACCTTTAAATTTTAGAGTGGAAGGGTCTTTGTTATGGTGTAGTGCAAAATGACGGGAGAAGAGACGTGTTTTCATAGCCTACTTTTATGTCCTAATGTGTTCCTGGATCTCGTTTTTTAGGCATCTTTTTGTGCGCCTATATATTGCAAGGCCGCATGCACATTAATCATATAAACCACACATGTGGAATTACAGTTGATAAATGAATCAATCGTAAAAATCTCACCAGTTGTGAATGACTTAAAAGTTTTTCTTCTGGGTGAATATATTTACTGTAGAGCACTTCCCACACTGAAAGTTCCCTATGGCTTATCTCCAAGCCAAGTAGATGGTTTAGCAGGAGTTGAACCCAACATCACTAGGGGCTAGTGTTTTTTCAGGTTTTTAGCCATATTCATATATGAACTGGGAGCGTCTGTAATTCGGTCACCCAGGACTGGATCAGGACATAAAATTTCCCAGGTGCTGTATAATCCTTCAATTTTCTTATTATCATAGAATATTGGTCTTGATAAAAGGCACCTCAATCAAATTTCTCTACATTAATTTTAACATCCTTAATTTTGGGATTAGCATTGATTGCCTATCCATACACGGACTATATTAAGATCTCTTGTCAGACTCGCACGTGAGTAACTCTCTCTAGGAACTTGTCAAAAAGTAATTTAGACTGTGCTCAAAGTTTGTTCTCCACTACAGTTGTGTTTAAATCGAATAAATTGGCCTTTGGGGATGTTCGTAATCCACTATTTTTTGTGGTTACTACTCGCCATAAGTAGGTTATTAGCATCAATTTCTTTGAAAAAGACTTGGTAGAGACAGTCCCGTGTGTCCAATGCAGTTAGTTCAGGTCTAAGAAATTGAACTGAGTGGATTGGACACAAGTGTGAAAGTCAAGTTCCTATCATTGTGGTTTTAAATAAGAAAGGAAGGAACAGATTGATGAGTTACCCCCTCCCATACGCATAGGATATCGTCGATATCACGACGCCAGATGATTACTTGTTTATTAAAGGGATTGTTATCCAAATCTTCTGTCTCCTCCCACTGACCCATATACAGGTTTGCGAAACTGGGTGCAAATCTCGTGCCCATTGCAGTCCGCAAACCTGTAAAAAGAACTTGTTAAGAATAAAAAATAATTAGGGTCAGTATAAAATCAATTGATTTCAAAAATAACTCAGTATTTAAATGGTGCAGTGTAGTGTATGACTGTAAAAAAAATGGGATAGCTTGTAGGCCTTTGTATTGGAATGTGGGTATACAATGCCTGAACATCACATGTTATCCATTTGTATGTGTTCTTCCATTCAAAATGAAAGGAAGGAGAACAGAAGATGTGTCCTTTAAGTAGGAAGGCAATTGGCTGACATAACTCTGCAAAAAGAAGTCCACGTACTGCGAAAGATTCGCAGTAAGGAAATCTATACCCGATCCCTGATCTGCATTTGAGTCCCTTCTCTTTGACTCTGGCTCCTGCTCTCGTTCCTCGTCTGGTAGTGATCTTTTTATTTTGGATCTCCTCGCAGGACAATGCTTAATTGTTCTTGTTTCTTCTCTTTCTTTTTCTCTTCACTGGGGAGAATCTGCTTCTCAGTAATTCTAAAAAACGGGAGCCTGAGGGGGACTCACTGTTGGATGTTTAGATGTCTCTTTATGTTTGTATTCATCTTTTTAGGGTCTCTTTTCTAGGGGATGGAGTGGGGTTTGGTTCTCTATATTTTCTGAAGTGCTAGGTCTGGTATATGTGTATTGGTTGACATGATAAGTATTATATCTCTTCGATTCCTTGATCTGTTTTGGTGATAATTCTGCTTTCTATAATTAGACCAACCACGATGTCTGGGGGGGGCTCTCCTACCGGGCCTCTATTACCAGATGTATGTTGGCCTTCCTGGCACCGTGATTGGGGATATAAAACTTTATCTACCACTCTACCCCCTTTTCCCTTTTGGCCCAGTCCCTTTCTCCCATTGTCATAATCGGCTTTGTCTCTCATGAACTTCTCATTTTATTTTTTACTATCTCATCTCTGTGCTCTCTATTTTGGCTAACAGTTCTACTTCAATTTTAGAATCACTTTGGCTCTTCTCTTTCAGAAGATTCATTCTTCATGCGCCGATTTTATATGTTATATGTATAATCTTTGTGTATTTGACCTAGATATGCAATGTCATTATTTTTATTGAAATGATTGTATTTTTTCAAGCTCTGTGAGACACAGTATTCTGGTGTTTGTAATCACAAGCAATTAGCTACACATGTAATTATTGATACAGCAATTAGACACGCAGCTCTGATTGGAGGAATTTGGGTATATAATGCACAACCTCCATCATTGCATACACTCCTGAAGAAGTAACCTAGTGTTACGAAACGCGTTGGAAAGAAGGGTGTCATTGCTCGTTCCCCAAAGTTATTTGGAAGCGTCTCTGGACACTGTCAGTAAGCTGATTTGTTTGACGCATGCGCGCTGTCTACTCCATTCTGCTGGTTACTTCCAACTTGATACGCACGCCGTGCGTTCCAGGAGAAGGTTTCTGGAAGCCGATGGGCGATTTGTGACGTCATCGCCGGGCGCCCCGCAAGGAACAGCACGCCGCTTGGAGCCGTGTGCTCTGGGACTCCTACTATAGGACATTCACACAAACCATCCCAAGACGGTGAGCACTGGAGCCCGCAGCAGACGAGACGCTTGCTGATACATCCCCTGCTGGAGTTCCTGCAGCTGTGAAGTAAGAAGCAGACGAGACGCTTGCTGATACATCCCCTGCTGGTACTTACCAAGGGTGCTACCTCCGGTCATCACATGGTGTGGTAAACCTAATAACCAACCGCTTGTAATCATTATCTTGATGTACGCAGATATATTTATTTTTAATCATAAAGTCACATTTTATACTCTATTACACTATGTGCGTTGTGCGCCTTGTTTTTCTGTTTTCTGGCCACTAAAGAAGTTTCACTTCAAAAGGTGTCTATCAGAGGGTCCTGTCCTTAGAAGCCCAGACTTCAACAGGCCTTTTGTAGTGCAAACCGATGCATCAGAGATAGGGCTAGGGGCAGAGTTGTCACAACAGTGTGAGGAAGTGGAACATCCAATCCTTTTTCTGAGTAGGAAATTGTTCCAGAGGGAAAAAAACTACTCAGTGATTGAGAAGGAGTGCCTCGCATTAAAGTGGGCAATCGAGGCTTTGAGGCATTATCTGGCAGGAGTCCATTTAGCTCTGGTGACGGACCATGCTCCATTGAAGTGGTTAAATAGTATGAAGGACTCCAATGCTAGATTGACCAGGTGGTATATGGCCCTCCAACCCTTCTCATTTGAGATTCAGCACAGGCCTGGAAAAGAAAATGCAAATGCTGACTTCTTTTCTAAATAAACCTTAGCAAAAGAACCCGCGTGTGTGGTTGCATGTACCCTGCAACAACCCCTAAGACTTCACATATATATCTGAGAACACATAACATTTTCTGAAATCACGTGAGTGGGCAATTTATAATATTTTGTAAAACCTTTTGATCACTGGTAAAATCAATGTTACACTATGCATATTTTTTATATTCTATGATCCTGTAGAGGTTTGTGCTTTGGATCCATTGCTGCCTTGTTTTATTAGATGTTGGAAAATATCTCCTGAAAGAGCTGCATCTCTCCCA
Organism: Ascaphus truei; assembly: GCA_036426205.1. NCBI lineage: Eukaryota > Metazoa > Chordata > Amphibia > Anura > Ascaphidae > Ascaphus > Ascaphus truei. The sequence goes on along the minus strand of WSYH01004798.1, from coordinate 6,570 downwards.
GGGTTATATACTTATTTTCAGTTATCCCACTTTATGGATTTTACATGCTATTGAGTCATACTACTCAGTGAATTCACTTATATATTCACTGATATGTTTCACATTTGTATAGTGACATCACTCTTAGTGGCTCTGTTTGCGCTCTTTTTCTGTTCTAAAGTACATGTAATTGAACTAGTATTTTTATTCTTCATTTTCACACCTACTCCCTAGCAGTTTGACTGATTTAATACTATTTTGTTTTGAGCATACTAAATGATGCCTGAAAGTGCTTTACAAGTAGAAGATCATACACAATAGGTATCTTTGATAAACGTAATATTATAGAAGTACAGACTGCAGGCCGTTGTTGATACACTGCTGTGATCAGAGATGGGCATCAGTGTTATTAATATCAAAGGATAATATTTGGCATCCTATTTTTCCTAATATATCTGCTTTCCAAACTGCAAATGAATACTTTCTTTCTCACTGTTATAATACTATAAAAACAGCATGACAAAATCAAAATCATTTTAGCACCACTCAATGATTAATCCTGTTTCCTTTCATGCAAACCAGCATGAAGTTGTAGGATATGACTTTTAAAGCAATGTGTTTTTATTTTACACTCTGGTTCACAAGGAGTTTACATATTGTTGGGACTTTCTCTTGATGTAACCACTACAATATTCTATTTGAACATGCTTTCAACTTTTTCAAAATCTCTGATTTAACTTACTGTATTAGTTTTTTTGTATTTACAGATAATTTACTATGACTTAAAGCTGCAGGGTATTCACTTAGAATGTTTGTGTATCCCTTAAAACCATTAACTATCAGTGCAGGAACACATATTATATCTGACTAATTAGGCTAACAATAAACCAATATATTACATCTTTAAATATTGTATTTAAAACACTAAAACAAATGTGACTTTTCTTATCATGACAATTATTTTAACTAAACACATTTCCATCAAAATATATTTTAGAGGTCAATGCTTTAGTTTCCAAGTTTCTTTGAGGTTTAAAGTTTTTTAAAGCTTTCATACTGACTTCAGTATTGCACAAAATGCTTAGTAGGTTTAATTACATTTTCATTATAGAGCCTTTCATCTAAAAAAAAATAAAACAATGGGAATGAAAATATTTCTAAAAGTATATTAAAAAAAAAATTTTTTTAAATTCTATTATAATTGTAATGTTTAAAATATTTTCAGGATGTTCACATAATGTACATTTGTTATTGGTAGGCATTACTATTTGAAATACTACATGTATTATACAGATGCAGCGGCCATAATTTTATGGAAATACGCAGTTTATACCTCGGAATACCCATGTGATGGTGCGGGATTACTTCCAACCATATTATTTCCAACCATACCGCCATAAGACACGAGTGCAGGCGAGTGCATAAAATGGCATTTTAGTGTTCTGGCTTATAAACACCTGAAATGACACAGTAACACAGTAGCACAATACTGTACACATTACAATTCATTCATTTCATTGGATATAATTGAACACAATCCATAAAATTCAAACAAAGCAACCGCGATAAATGCGCGTGCCTGGGGCGATTGGCCGCATTCATGCCTCGTGGAGTACAGCAGCGCACATGAAAACGGCATCGTGATGCCTTAAAATAATGGCCGCTGCATCTTTATTACAACAGTTAAGCACATAATTAAAGCACTGTAGATTTGCTTAACAAAATAATGTAGATATGATTGAGTTTAGGGTTGTGGTGGTAAAAACAGGCCTGTGACACTATCCAATGTGACTGAAGCATAAAACCAAGGCAAACCCGCACTTTCTCTTCCAGCATCGGTGAAATACCATGAGAATAAACTGTTCATCCTCCCTTGAGGCCATGCACAGGAGAAATTATAGGTACAGATGCCACTGCCGGTTCTAGACCACTTGCCACGAAAAATGTTTGACCATCTTGCAGTAACTCGAGAGATGGTCCACGGAAGGCTGTAATTGCCCATCAGATTAACACAGCCGGGGTCCCTGCATTTGAATGGGACTTGCAGCCTGGTAGGATTGACACAGCATGAGTCACATTCAAATGCATGGACCTCCGCTGTGTTAATCCGATTGGCCATTAGTCTGGCTGTTGAAATCTCACAGCGTACTGCAAAAATCTGACAGCATTGAACTGGTTTTAGAGCAGAATTCTCAAGGCAAGTGGTCTACAACTGGCAGTTGCAGATGTATTGATAAGGTGGCACACTGAAGTAGCTAGGAGGCAAAGAGATGCGAGGGGTGGAGCGGGGGTGATGTAAATCTTAGCTTGGCGGTAGATTTATAAATGATTGAACTAATTTAAATAATTATATATGAATATGTTTGAATGTATAGCAAGCTTTATTATACCTACTGATAATGCATAATAGTGTGTTATAATTCACTATGGGGCCTATGCTACAATGTTTATAATATATTTTGCATTTACAAAGTTACATCCCCTTCCTCTTGTGTTGTTGTTTTTTCATCCCCGCCCACTCTCTACAGGGTACCAATTGTATTTAGTAACTGGCCACACAAACAGATGCAAGGACTACATTTCCCACATTGCTGTGCAATAATGTGATGTAATAATCCTGATCAACGACCGATTACAGGAGAACGGTTCGCTCATCAGTGTACCAATTCAGTTGTAATTGTGCATATATAATTTATGCACATAATGAATATATTTGATAACAAAATTTTATAAACAAATAGAACATTTCAAATGCAGCTTTACACGTAAACTTACGTAAATGATTCTTAATCGTAAGTAGTATTTCACAAAAGCAACCCCCTTTGCTGACTGTTGCGTCCGTTCCAATTAAAAACATTTTTTTAAATGTAGTTATTAACCAAGGTATATGAATTTTGACGCCACGTGTCAAAAATATTTCATATTATCTATTTTAATATCTAATGAATACATATTCAGATTTTCTTGACACACATTGAATTTATATATTACTTTGTTTTAATTAATTTTTAAGTAATTAAAATTAAGTCTGTCATGTGACCTACACACATAACTACTTAAATGAACTTAATTGCACACTTACTTCGAGGAAGAGATGGCGTTTACTAAAATGGAGATGGGGATGGAGATAGAGGAGATAATGTTGAGAAGGAGAAGACTAGTTTTGGAGGACAGACAGGAGAGAGAGGAGATGAGAGGGCGAGGGTGAGGGCGAGAGAGAAGGGACAGGAGAGATGTGGTGCCCCATCCACATCTATATTGTGATCAAACTAGTTTGGAAGGGCTTACGGAGGAGGAGATAATTAGTCGAAATCGCTTCAGTTCAGCAGCAATCTTAGCTCTTTATGAAGAGATCAGAGAAGATTTAGATTTTGTAACAGCCAGAGGTTGTGCAGTCCCTGGCCTTGTTAAAATGCTGTGCTCATTACATTTTCTTGCTTCTGCGTCTTCTCAGACATCTGTGGGCATAGTAGGTGGGGTCTCGCAGTCATCATTCTTGCGGGCCCTTAGCCACCTTCTATGTGCACTGACTAGACGCGCTAGGAATTATATACATTTTCCTAGAGAGCAGACAGAGTGGCTGGAAATCAGGAATGGCTTTTACAACATAGCTGGGCTACCATGCATGATGGGTGCAATCGCTTGCACACATGTTGCTTTGACACCGCCAACTGTAGATGAGCATGTGTACCGTAATAGCAAACACTTTCACTCAATCAATGTGCAAGTCGTATGTGATGCCAACATGAAAAGTCTGAATGTGGTAGCCAGATTCCCTCGTTCCAGCCATGATTCCTCTATCCTGAGAAATTCATCAGTCTTCCATGCATTTGAAACGGATCATTTTGGGCATGGTTGGCTGGTGGGTGAGTATAAATAATTAATTGCACTGTTAGGCAATATTTTGTGGTAATGTTGTTTTGTTTTAGAAGTTAAATTATTTTAATTATCACAAAAAAATATTTTAAAAACTAAATTGTTAGAATGTAGATTTGTTTTCTGTTAATTAAAAAAAAACATGTGTATTGTTTTTGTCACATATGAACAAACACAAACACAAACACACACAACAACACATTTGACATAAAATACACCAGTTATGTTAAAAATAAGATGAGCCATATTTGAATACTACCTATCTAACATCCAAACATGCCATTTATTATTACATTTACTATGGATGTTTATTTAATTAACTAATATGATTTATGAACGTTTCAAATACAGATATCTGAATGTTTCACGATCCTCTCCGATATGGATAAACACCTCATAAGTTAGATATATAATATGTTTGACATCATAGAACTATTGAGTCAATAACAATATATAAGTAGAAATAATTTTACATGGTACTTTATGTTTTAATTATTTGAATAGGATAGGTGACTCAAGATATGGGATCAGACCGTGACTCTTAACCCCACTGGCTAACCCTCAAACCCCTGCAGAGGAAAGATATAATGTGGCACACGTATCCACTAGGTCGGCTATAGAGAGGACATTTAGACTGTTGAAAAGTCGGGTTAGATGTATGTGGTGCCCTACAGTACAGGCCTAAAAAGGTGTCTGACATAGTGATTTGTTGCTGCATTCTGCACAATATTGCACTGCGTCATAATCTGCAAGTCAACATATGGGAGGGTCTGGAGGAGGACCCTCCTGTCCATGCTGCAGGGGATCAGGAGCAAAAAGCCAGTGGGTTGGAGATACGTCTGAATGTGATAAACAATTATTTTTCAGGTAAGCAACAATGTATATGTTAACATTAATATATTTATTCATTCATGTTTATCACAATTACATTTTACAAATATTATCATCTTAGTATAGGGATGCCTGTAAGCAACTTCTCTGCCCAAGTGTATATATACATCTGGCTAAGGTATGTGAAGCTCAAAGATCTTGTCTAAAAACATGTAATAACATGTGTAACATGTGTGCATGAGAGGACTATGTTGAGCATGTACAAATGTAATGTTCATTTTTGTGTTGTGCATGCGTTAAAATTTGACGTTTCTTATTTTTCATTCATATTAAACTAATCATCATTGAAGAAATCTATAAAAATGTACGCACATTTAAGTTTAACATTAAATCTATTTTGTTTAACATTATGTACTCTGTTAATATCTAAAGAAATGTTTGGATGAAATATTAACATATGTACGTGACAATTAGATACATTATAACGAACAGAGATAACAAAACATGTATGTCCTTTCTCTGTCAGAAATGGCTTCATTATTATTGGTCGTTAAAAACAGGAGATGACGATGAACCCGGACATAGAAGCTTACAGGTATTTACAGATTACTTGAAGTGTTTTAAATGTGTTAATTCAACCTTTGTAGCCCTGCCAAAGTCAATTAGTCTCATGTGTCCATGCTCTTTGGGGGGAGGGGAAGAGGGTGACACTGTGTAGAATTGTTATGGAACATATTTGTTGACGCATACGCATAATGAGTTTTTACATTATACTCATGCATATGTGTGAATGGAACACTCAGAACGCACATGCACTACATGACACAGCACCAAATATTAACACATCACTTGCCAAGCACAATATGTGGATTGTTTGCCTGTATTTTGTTATGCTTCTTGTTAATAGTTGACATATATACATGTTGACATTTATTATCTTTCTTGATATTTAACATTATGTAAAATAAAAATTTCTTTTGAACAAAGAAGTTGCAAGATTGAGAAATTGATAAAAGTAATGATATACATCATTAATAATTTTATAATAATTTCGATTGTTATCCGTATATAATGAGTCCTCATCTAATAATCCAAAAATTATATATTATTTATGGTATGGTTACATAATCTTAATAAGCTAATGTAATGTGTTGTATTACAGAAATGTTGAGTGTAATTTCACCTTAAACATATCTATATCTGAGATAGAGACACATTTTGTTGTGTATGTGTAAAATCAAACTTTATTCAACAATGTATTAAGACTGGAAAATTAACTGTCCTTACATTTTGGAACATCAGACATGCGTTCAAATACATGTTTGGGACATGAGATGGCTCTTAATTAGTTAATATAATGTCATTTCATATTCAAATACATACATATAATATTTTAATTTTCATATAGAAATGATCGCTCAACTTGGCATCCATATCATCAACAATAAAATATCATTAGTGGTATGTATGTAATACAAAGTTAAACACAAATTTGTCTAAACACAAATTCCTTTTAAGATAGTTAACATTATTTTTATATTTTATATTATCATTACACATATGAATGTTAGTTTCGATTGTTATTGTAATTAATGAAAATTCAACATTAACTTTCATTTAATAACAAACAAACAATTATAAACCCTCTAAAAAGCGCTAATCTACACAATGTGAATGAAAAGTGATTACAAATTAAGGTGAATAGCCCTAAAGTGGTCAACAAATAATAATAAAAGCAGCCTATGGGACAAACAAAACAGGCTATTCCAAACCTGTATGAGCCAAAAAAAACATACAAATAAATTGTCCCAGGCGCTGTGAATAAAGTCCAATGAACCCCAATACCGTGAGCCAATTGGGCAGTCTTTGGTAAGGCTTCCTATG
>WSYH01004797.1:10324-49765 GCA_036426205.1 Ascaphus truei | reverse complement strand
TCTCTCTCTCTCTCTCTCTCTCTCTCTCTCTCTCTCTCTCTCTCTCTTTCTCTCTCTCTCTCTTTCTTTTTTTTCCCTCTCTCTCATATTGCAGTGTGCTGGGCCCATAACCCAGAGGTCGATGGATCGAAACCATCCTCTGTTAAACTCTTCTTTATTATATTGTTTGTTCCATTTAGATACATCAACAATCTTCAAGGTCGGTACTATACATTATTTGAAAAGTTATAGAATGGCAAATTGTCCCTAAACGCAGTGTAGCCCTTTGCTCTTAAACAGAAATGCTTTTAAGTAGAAATCTTTAAAGTAGTATGGAGTTTAAAAAAGGAAGTTGGGACCATTGATCTGCTTCTCGTCTCATCTCTTGTCTTGTCTTTTCTCAGGTAAAAACATCTCAAATTGTCTGTCTGTCCTGCAATCATCATACCCTGCTGTCTATTTAGTTCAATTTAGGTAAAAACATCTCAAATTGTCTGTCTGTCCTGCAATCATCATACCCTGCTGTCTATTTAGTTCAATTTAGGTAAAAACATCTCAAATTGTCTGTCTGTCCTGCAATCATCATACCCAGCTGTCTATTTAGTTCAATTTAGGTAAAAAAATCTCAAATTGTCTGTCTGTCCTGCAATCATCATACCCTGCAGTCTATTTAGTTCAATTTAGGTAAAAACAGCATTGGAGGGGGCATGGACGGTGATGAAGATGAGGATGGCCTTCATCGTGGCAGCCGGACAAGAGTGAGTGCAATATGTATTTAATGTATTTATTGTTCTTTATGTATTTATAATGGGCACATTCACTATTATCCATATGTGGATAATAGTAATTTTGGCCATTACTGTATTGTATGTTTTAGGGGGGGTATATTTATTGTTAAGTATTTGTGTTGTTGGATTTTTTTGGGGGGCACAGAATTGGTTCTGCAGGCCTGCGGGTAACACCCGAGGGCCCCCGCCGGCCTCTAGTATCATTGCTGTGCATCCCAAAAATGTGATATATGTAATGGGGGTATAGGAGTTGTTGGGGGCACAGGGGGTGTATGTTGTTTATTGCAATGTTTATTGGGGGCAATTGTCCCCAATAAACATGCTATTATGCCTTAACCCCTTCATTGCCTTAGCGGATAGCCGCTATGGTAATGAAGCAGCATTAATATATTTTAATAATATTGTGCGGGAGCAGGGGGGTCCCTGAGCTGAACCGCATTGATTTGTGGCTCAGGAACCCCCTGCTTCCCGAGTTACATGCCCCGGTATGGGGCATTGGAGGCCAATGTCGTCGCCATCTTTATAGCGTCCAAGACGCGACGTGGGCTCTATAAAGATGGCGGAGAAACTGGCACCCGATGCCCATACCGGGGCCTGTAACTCGGGAAGCAGGGGGTCCCTCAGCCACAAATCAATGCGGTTCAGCTCAGGGGACCCCCTGCTCCCGCACACTATTATTAAAAATACATTAAGGCTGCTTAATTACCATAGCGGATAGCCGCTAAGGTAAGGAATGATTGTTTATTTATATATGTGTTTTACTCATAGTGTAGATGTGCAGAGGGTCTCCAAGGCTGAACCACATTGGTTTCAGGTCCGGGGACACCCTGCTTCCAAAGATACAGGCCCCTTTATGAGGTGCCGGTATCCCTCTGCTTTGTTTACATTCCGCGGTCACGTGATCGGGACATTTAAATGCAGAGGGATACTGGCACCTCATAAAGGTGCCTGTATCTCGGAAAGCAGGGGGTCCTCAGACCTAAAACCAATGCGGTTCAGCTCCAGAGACCCCCTGCACATGAACACTATGAGTAAAAATTGTTTTGATATATATTTTTATTTTGCCGATGTTTGCTCAGAGAGAGTGGCGGATCTCTCTCTGCTGCAAACACATATCGCATAGTTGTATAGTGAACAAGAAAGTTTACAAATCCGGCGCTCAGAGAAATGCAAGGGAACTGCACAGCATAACAGAATATATAATGGAGAGGAAGGGGAGTGACCGAGTTAAGGGCTGACCTCCAGGAGTATCAGACGTGAAATAGTTAATGTCTTTTGTGATAAACTGGTATTTATGCAATGAAGCATTTAAATCACAGAACTCACGGTTAACAGGAGGGCCCAGCGGTATCCCCACAATAGTCCAGAGGTTCTTCCGTTCTTCTTTACCACGGTCCCATTTAATTTATTTTAAAGTGTCCAAATCACCATTCCAGATAAAAATGAAACACAAACACGGTTTACAAGCTATTTATCACTATTTATTATTATCCACGTTATCCACAGCACAAATCACTTTCATCACTGATTCAATTTTATTTTTACTTTCTCACAATTACTTTTTATTTGATTCACAATTTTTTCTTCAGAAACGGGGAACGTCAATGGGGACGTCTTTTGCCCCCTCCTATGCCAATCTTTTTATGGGATTATGGGAGTCTATTCACATTTATGGGAGCACCAACACTTTACGTCACAATATTATTTTCTACAGACGCTATATCGATATCGATTTTATCTGGAAAGGTGATTTGGACACTTTAAATTTGTTTTTTCAGACTTTAAACACTAATGATATTAATCTTACATTCACTATGGAAACAGATCCGATTTCTATTCATTTTCTTGACGTGACACTCCATGTTAGCCCTGATAGGACAATTCATACAGATATTTCCAAAAAACCTCACTCCAGAAATTCCTTTTTGCATGCCAGGAGTTGCCATCCTAAATCTCTATTATGTGGGATCCCCAAAGCACAATTTTTGCGCTATAGGAGGATATGTTCCAATGATGATTCTTTCCTCCAACACTCTAAAGAATTATCCTCTAGATTTTTAGCCAGGGGCTATTCCCAAGATGACATCCAAGAAGCCTTTCTCAATGCTCGCTCCATGGATATAACTGACCTTGTTAAGTATAAAAAAAGGAAAGTGAACACCTTCAGGGACAGCCCTTTGTTTATCACTAAATTTAATAAACAGGCATATCACATTCACAAAATTATATCCAAGCATTGGGACATTTTGAAACAAGATCAGGATTTAAATCAAGTTACAAAACATGGTCCAAGATTTGCCTTTAAAAAGGCGGACACTTTGGCTTCCTCAGTTTCTAGGAGTCTTTTTCAAACACATCATCATAAATCTCCATCCACTATTCCCAAAGGGTTTTTTAAGTGTGGTTTTTGCAGATGTTGTTGTTTTGCAAAACCAACAAAAGCATATATACTAATTCCCCTAAAGGTAGATACAAAATTAGATCATTTATTAACTGCAACACGAGTTTTGTTGTATATGTTATCACTTGTGGTTGCAACAAAAAATATGTTGGTAGAACCATCAGATCTCTTCATGTAAGAATCTCAGAGCATGTCAGACTCATTATTAAAAAAGACATCACACATCCAGTTTCTAGACACTTTACTGAGTGTCCACAAGGAAGTATAGATAATTTTCGCTTTTTTGGCTTAGAGCATAACCCCATTCATATTAGAGTTGGTGACAGACAAAACTCCCTTAATAAACAAGAGATGTTCTGGATCTTCTCATTAGATACTCTTTGTCCCAAAGGACTCAACATTGAATGGGAATTGAAACATTTTTTGCATGATTAATCTTCATTCATGTTATTTTGTTCATATATTACATTATATTATATATTTATCATTATTATTATATTCACAAATAGTATCAGATTTATTACATCCTCACTTCACAATTGGTTTCATATCCGTATCCTTATCTTATTATAGCAATTTGATTGTCTTAGTTCACTTTATTAATTTCATGACACCATTATATTATATATTATGTTCAGCATTGGTTTGGTAGTTCTCTATTTTTTTAATACGTTTTTTGTATTCATGTTGGTCTCATGTATATGTTTTTGATTTTACATGTTTTAATGCACTTTTATTCAAATATGCTTGAGACCAGTCTTTTAACCTTTTGTGTTGATTTGTATTTGGTATGTTTCCTGTGTTGGTTGAATCATTCAGTACACCGGTATTTTGTTGCTCCACAGGTGTACTGATTTGGCTCACTATATCAGGACTCCTTTGCTACTGGCGGATCACTCTTTGACAAAGGCCCCTGTGGCTGAAACGCATTAGAGGATCCGCTAGAGCTCCACTATGCTGCAATAAAGTCTTTTCACAGTCACATCTCAGCCTCTGCATGAATCATTCCGGCGGTGCATCGATTCTTTCTCCCTTGGGAGGAGCATTACATGCAAACACATATCGGCAGAAACGGCGTATTGCCAGGTTATCGTGAGCCAGGCTTTTTATCACCAGCTCATCAGCGTTTTGCTTTCGTAGTGATTTTCCAGGGATTCGCCAGGGACTCGGCCCTTACTGAATACTGCGAGGGCAAATCGCTAAAATCATGCCGATAGGGAACACTTGGCGAGAGCACTTTTTTGGCGCTTACTGCATAGAGCCCAAAGTCTTTACAAAGTCTTTCAGATAACCGGGACTAAGCCCGAAAAGTCCTGAAACCGAAATCAGCATGCAGTTCCTGCCACCACCGCTCTTTCCACTCTGGAGGTGCTGAAATCCCTTGACCGGGAGATAGTACAAAACATCCTGGTACTCTTTTCGGCTTGTATTTCCAGCCGTGACCGGTACGGTCTCTTTTCAGAACTTGGCCCCGAAAAGTGGGACTTAGAAAATTTCTTGCCTTGAAATTTCTGAAGCTGGCTCGCATCTATTTCTTACAGAGCATCTTTTGGTCAGTTTAAATCTGGCGCTGCTATTGTGGCGCTTAGAATCTCCTTACCGGATTGGCTGTGGGATTTCCTATAGGATTTCAGTCCTCTTCACAGAATACCTCAACCAATCAGAGCGTGGGAATTTTGCCGCCAGCCAATCAGGGGTTTTCCGGTACCCTAAAGCTGGATGGGCACGGATTTTAATTCTGCAAAGGGGCATACGCCAACCTGGCACCTCTGCCACTTAGCTTATTGAACCCCCTGCTGAGCCAGGCTCCTCAGAGTCTGGGGCCGGGCAAATAGTTGCCTGATAGCCTTGATTCAAGCCAGGATGTGGGTACTCAAGGATAACTCCCATACTCCACCAGCCCAAACACCTTGGCATCTCTGTGGCTTTCAAGTCCGGGACCCGAGCAGACTTAGTGGCACCAGCTTTGTAGCCAGCTTGTCTCTCGGAACCACAGACTTTGAAATCCCCAGATCATATTTAGTGCACAAAGCATTATACATTTTAAACATACCTGTTTAATAAAATATACTTTGATACTGTGTCTTACTAAAAATGTCTAAGTCCTTCTGTTGTGCCAGGGATAGAATACTAAAACAAACAAAAAGAAACCCCAAAGACTGCACTTTTGTTGCCAATTAATAAGATCCAATTCGTGCACGAGTTCTTGGAGATCCTCCCTGCTGTTTACTGGACCCTGCGCACCACCTTAAGACCCTACCAGCTGGAACAGAGGACACGAGAGACCACCCAGTATTTGGAAGGACACTCTGTGGAGTCTGGATATATCTTCTCTCTATGCCAATAATATTTGGCCACTTAGCACCAGCCCACTGATAGGATCAGACATTTGATGTAAGTGTGTATCCTCCCCCTTGCTGTTGATAAGCTATAAGGTACTCCTGTGTATTGAATTACCCCTGATTGGGGTCCCCCATTTCTTTTCTATGTTGCATGTGTCCTGGAGTCACGAGTGGAACGACGCGCGTGAGGATCCCCCCCCCCTTGCTCTGCAACACTATAGAGGTTGGTTAATCACCTCTAAGAGACTCGGGCAGCGAGATTACACTTTGTGAAGGACTGAAAATCTTGGACTATAGAGTAGGGCATTTGGCGCAACTATTCTACTTCTCTTTTAAAGGTTGAGGCTATAGTGCAGTGGCCTGTTCCCAGGACCAAGAAGCAGGCTATGGTGTTTTTTGACATCGCTGGCTACTATAGGAAGTTTGATCCCCAGTACAGTGCCCTGGCTAAACCCCTGATGGACTTGACACAAAAGTGATTCCCCGTTCTGGTAGCCTGGTCTGCCTGTGAAACAGCATTCCAGGCACTGAATACTGCACTGGCTAGTGCTCCTATCCTGGGTGCTCCAGATTACTGAAAAACTTTTTGGTGCAGACCGATGCCTCCGACTATGGTATCGGTGCTGTACTCAGCCAAGTGGGGGAGGAGGAAGGAGAGCATCCTTTGGTGTACCTGAGCAGGAAACTGCTGCCGAGGGAAGTGGCTTATGCCACCATTGAGAAAGAATGTTTGGCGATCGTTTGGACTTTGCGCAAACTTCAGCCCTATCTGTATGGCCGGACATTTACAGTGATCACTGATCACAACCCTCTGAGGAGGAGGAGACTACTCCGGTTGCAGCGATTACCAGGAGCAGGGCACTTGCCCAGGCAGGGGAGCCTTTGGTACCCCTGCCCACTGAGGATTTCGCTGTCCCCCTGCATTTGGGAACAACAGCTCTTGAGGTCTCTGAGGAGAACAGGCATGTAAGCCAGACAGAGTCGAGATGATCTACTGACCTTCCTACCCATTTACCTGTTTCCCCATCACCGTACTTAGTGACTGAGGGAGAGTGGCCGGGGCTAGGGACACAGTTCAGGGATGTGGTGCGGTTCGACCCAGTTTAGAGAGCATGAGACTTCGGGCATCTGTCTGCCTCTGAGAGTGGGTCAGATTGGTTCCTGTGGCACCATGGGCTCTTATATAGGCAGCAAGATCCTACTGCTCTGGATAGAGTGTGGACTGATAGGAGACAGTTAGTGGTATCCAAGGAGTATAGGCAGCAGTTATTGCAGGTAGTCCACTCCATTCCACTAGCGGGGCATCAGGGGTTACTCGCACCAGAGCCCGGTTATTGCAGCAGTTCTACTGGCTGGGGGCATCAAGGGCAGTGGCACATTTTGGCCGGTCCTGTGATGCTTGCCAGCGAGTAGGTAAGGCGGGCGACCGTGTGAAGGCACCCCTGAACCCACTACCGGTAATTGGGGAACCCTTTCAGAGAGTAGCCATGGACATAGTGGGACATCTGAAGATCCCTAGCTGGACAAGCATTACATACTCACGGTGGTGGATTTTTCCACCAGGTACCCTGAGGCTGTAGCGCTGGCCACCATTGAGGCGAGTGCAGTAGCAAAGGCATTTATAGTCATTTTCTCTAGATTAGGATTCCCTAGTGAGATTCTAACTGTTCAAGAGTCGCAATGTATGTCTGAATTGCTACAGTGTCTCTGGGATTCGTGCGGGGTGAAGCACCAGCGCACTACCCCAAACCACCCCCAGACAAACAGACTGTGTGAGCGGTTCAATGGTACACTGAAACAGATGCTTCGGCATTCATATTGGCTGAAGGGATATAAAGGGAGACTCATCTGCAGCACTTGCTGTTTGCATACAGAGAGGTTACCGCAAGAGTTCACTGGCTTCTCTCCCTTCGAGCTTCTATATTGTTTCAGGGAACGGTGACCACTTGACCTATTCCGTGAGGAATGGGAAGGGGAGACTGATGCTTCTGTGCTTAAGTATGTAGCAAATCTCAGAGACCGGTTAGAAATGCTTATGAGGTTGGCACAGGCTAACCTCACGGAGGCTCAGACCAAGCAGAAGACTTGGTATGATCAGCATGCGCGTAGCAGAGAATCCATCGCTGGGCCGCAAGTGCTTGTTCTGTAGCTCACTCGGCAAAACAAACTGACGGCTGCCTGGTCTAGTCTGTATACATTACTCAGGAGGATGACTGAGTGCAACTATGTTGTACAGTTAGATGGCGAGACAGAAAGACATCGGACTTATCATATTAATATGCTTAAGGAGTACGTAAGTGTGGCATCAGTGATGGCTATCTGTAGTACACCGATGGGGGACCCGGTGAGACAAACTCTGCCCGACCTCCTAGGGGAATCTACGCAGGGGGACACATTGGAGCAGGTGGAGATAAGGTCTCAGTGCATCACCAAGGATGCAAGCAAAGGCTATATTAGAGCAGCAAAAGGTTACATAGTTACATAGTAGATGCGGTAGAAGAAAGATGTAAGTCCATCAAGTTCAACCTATGCTAAATTTAGACAACAGATATTTTATCATATATCTATACTTACTTATTGATCCAGAGGAAGACAAACAAAAATCCCCAGAGTCATATCATCCAATTACAGTATATTTCATAAGGGGAAAATAAATTACTTCCTGACTCTAAGAATTGGCAATCGATTTAATCCTGGATCAACTTCCTTCCCATGTATACTTATTTGGTATATCCCTGTATACCTTTCCTATCTAAAAAGATGTCCACCTTTTTTTGAACAAATCTATGTTATAAATAATGAATTCCACATTTTAACTGCCCTTACTGTAAAGAACCCTTTCCTTTGTTGCTGGTGAAATCTCTTTTCCTCCAACCTTAAGGGATGGCGAGTCCATTGTACTGCCCGTAGGATGAATAGTTCTTTTGAAAGCTCCTTGTATTGTCCCTGAATATATTTGTATATAGTTATCATATCCCCTCTTAGACACCTCTTTTCTAATGTAAATAAATCTAATTTAGCTAGCCTCTCCTCATAAGTTAGATTGTCCATCCCCTTTATTTATTTGGTGGCTCTTGTCTGCACTCTCTCTAGTTCCATAATGTCTTTTCTTAGGATTGGTGCCCAAAATTGTACTCCATATTCAAGGTGTGGTCTTACTAATGCTTTGTAAAGGGGCATAATTATGTTTACTTCCCTTCCATCCATTGCCCGTTTGATGCAAGATAAGATCTTGTTTGCCTTTGCAGCTACTGCATGACGTTGGGCACTATTGCTAAACCTGCTGTCTACAAGCACTCCTAAATTCTTCTCCTTCAAGGGTTCCCCCAATATAATCTCCATTTAATTTGTAAATCGCCTTTTTTTCTTGCATCCCAAATGCATAACCTTACATTTTATCTGTATTAAACCTCATCTGCCATTTACCTGCCCACGTTTCCAGTCTCTCCAAGTCTTCTGAAGAGAAATTACATCCTGCTCTGATTCTATTACCTTACACAATTTAGTATCATCAGCAAAGATGGAGACTTTGCTCTCGATCCCAACCTCAAGGTCATTAATAAACAAGTTAAAAAGCAGGGGTCCCAGTACCGATCCCTGAGGTACTCCACTCACGACTTTAGCCAAACCTGAAAAATCTCCATTTATGTCAACCCTCTGTTGTCTGTCTTTTAACCAGTTTTCAATCCAGGTGCATATATTATTACTGAGTCCAATTTTCTTTATTTTGTACACCAACCTCTTGTGTGAAACCGTATCAAAAGCCTTTGCAAAATCTAAGTAGACCACATCAACTGCATTACCCTGGTCTAAATCCTACTTACCTCCTCAAAGAAACAAATAAGGTTAGTTTGGCATGATCTATCCTAATAACCATGCTGACTTTGCTTATAATTTTGTTTTCCATTAGGTATTCCTGAATATTATCCCGTATTAAACCTTCAAGTAGTTTCCCCACTATTGAAGTCAGGCTTACGGTCTGTAATTCCCGCGTTGTGTACCTAGCTCCCTTTTTAAAAATAGGCACCACTCTGCTTTACGCCAATCTTGTGTACTGAGCCTGTGGAAATGGAGTCCTTGAATATTAAATATAATGGTTTGGCTATTACTGAGCTTAACTCCTTGAGAGTTCTTGGATGTTGCCATCTGGCCAGGTGCCTTATTTACTTTAATTTTTTCAAGTCGCTTATGAACTTCTCTCCTCAGTTAACCAATTGTTCATTAATATGGAGTTGTGGCTTCCTCCTGCGGCACTATTATTGAACTTGATTCTTCCCTGGTAACACAGAGGCAAAGATTTTTGTTAATACCTCTGTTTTTTCCTATCTCCAATAATCTGCTACTCATCTCACACTGAAAGGGTCCTATATTTTTTTTCTCTTTTTTTGTTATTAAGGTACTTAAAGAACATTTTAGGGTTGACCTTACTTTCTATTGCAATTCTTTTATCATTATCCATTTTTGCTAATTTGATTGCCCTTTTACAATTGTTGTTGCATTCCTTATAATTCTTACATAGTTACATAGTAGATGAGGTTGAAAAAAGACGTAGGTCAATCAAGTTCAACCTATGCTAAATTTAGACAACAGATACTTTATCCTATATCTATACTTACTTATTGATCCGAGGAAGGCAAACAAAAAACCCCATTAAGGGGAAAATTATTCCTTCCTGACTCCAAGAATTGGCAAACGGATTAATCCCTGGATCAACACCTTCCCCATGTATACTTATTTGGTATATCCTTGTATACCTTCTCATCTAAAAGATGTCCAACCTTTTTTGAACAATCTATTGTATCTCCACACAGTCTCTATGGTAATGATTCCATTTTAACTGCCCTTACTGTAAAGAAACCCTTCCTTGTTGCTGGTGAAATTTCCTTTCCTCCCACCTAAGTGATGGCACGATTCCTTTGTACTGCCCGTAGGATGAATGTTCTTTTGAAAGCTCCTTGTATTGTCCCTGAATATATTTGTATTAGTTATCATATCCCCTCTTAGACACCTCTTTTCTAATGTAATAATCTAATTAGCTAGCCTCTCCTCATAGTTGATTGTCCATCCCCTTATTTTATTTGGTGGCTCTTGTCTGCACTCTCTCTAGTTCCATAATGTCTTTTCTTAGGATTGGTGCCCAAAATTTTACTCCATATTCAAGGTGTGGTCTTACTAATGCTTTGTAAGGGGCATAATTTGTTTACTTTCCTTCCTTCCATCCATTGCCCGTTTGATGCAGATAAGATCTTGTTTGCCTTTGCAGCTACGCATGACGTTGGGCACTATTGCTAATGCTAAACCTGCTGTCTACAAGCACTCCTAAATTCTTCTCCTTCAAGGGTTCCCTCAATATATCTCCATTTAATTTGTAAATCGCCTTTTTATTCTTGCATCCCAAATGCATAACCTTACATTTATCTGTATTAAACCTCATCTGCCATTTACCTGCCCACGTTTTCCAGTCTCTCCAAGTCTTCTGAAGAGAATTACATCCTGCTCTGATTCTATTACCTTACACAATTTAGTATCATCAGCAAAAGATGGAGACTTTGCTCGCGATCCCAACCTCAAGGTCATTAATAAACAAGTTAAAAAGCAGGGGTCCCAGTACCGATCCCTGAGGTACTCCACTCACGACTTTAGCCAAACCTGAAAAATCTCCATTATGACAACCCTCTGTTGTCTGTCTTTTAACCAGTTTTCAATCCAGGTGCATATATTATTACTGAGTCCAATTTCTTTATTTTGTACACCAACCTCTTGTGTGAAACCCCCCCCCCCCCCCCCCCCCCCCCCCCACCCCCCCCCCCCCCCCCCCACCCCCCCCCCCCCCCCCCCCCCCCCCCCCCCCCCCCCCCCCCCCCCCCCCACGGGGGGTGGGGGGGGGTGGGGGGTGTTTTGTTTTTTTTTTATTCTCACCCCCCCCCCACCCCCCCCCCCCCCCCCCCCCCCCACCCCCCCCCCCCACCCCCCTTCTGTACTGACGATAGACATTAAAACCCCCCAAAAAAGCAACCCCACAGCATCAGATAGCAATACAAACAATCGCGATCCCGGCCCCCCCCCCACGACCCCCACACCAAATCCAACCCACGCCACCAACACACCCAACACACACTAACACCCACCCACACACCAAACTTCACGTGAACCCAAGGAGTTTTTTTTTTTTTTTTCCCCCCCCGCCTCAACCTCACCCCCCCCCTACCCCCCCCCCCCCCTCGTCCCTAACCCCCCCCCCTCCCGGCCCACCCCCACCCCCCCTCCCCCCGCCCGCTGTGCGTTCCCCCCCCCGACCCCCTCCCCTCCGACCCGTCCCGCACCCCGCCCCCCGCCCCCCCGCCCCCCGCCCCGCCACCCCCCCCCCCCGCCCCCACCGCCCCCCCAACCCTCCCCCCGCCGCCCCCCACCCCGGCGCCCCACCCCCCGCCCTCCTCTCCCCCCCCGCCCCCTCCCCCCCCCTTTTTTTTTTGTTTTTTTCTTTTTTTTAGTTGTTTTTTGTTTTGTTGTGTTTTATGGTTTTTTTTTGTTTGTGTTTGTGTAGGGTTTGGGCCCGGAAGTGGTTTTTTTTTTGTTGTTATTTGTTGTTCTTGTTTTGATGTTTTTGGAGTATATTTTTTTATTTATTTTCTTTTTTTTGGTTTTAGTGGGTAGGTTTTTGTTTTTTTTGGATTTTTTTGTTTGTTTGTTTTTGGTTTTTTTGTTTATTTGTGAGTTGGATTTTTTTTGTTTTATTTTAGTTTTTTGCGGTAGTTTTGGTTGTTTCTGTGTTTTCTTGTTTGTTATGTGTGTTTGAGTATTTTTTGGTTTAGTTAAGATTCGGTGTGTACGAGGGCTTAGAGGTGGTTTGTGTTACTGATTGTTTTTTTGTGGTCTTGTTGTTTTGTTTGTGCTGTTTTGTTTCTGTTTGTTTTATTTTTTCTTTTTGTTGTGGTTTTTTTGTTTGTTTGTAGAGGTTTTTGAGTTGATGGTGTGTTGTTGTGATATTTGTTTGTGGTTTGGGTTTATTTTTAATATGCGTATTTGGGGGAAGTGTTTTATTTTTTTGTTTGGGGTAATTGGTGTGTTTAATTGATGGTGTGGTGTGGCTTTTTGTTGGGGGTGTAGTGTACGTATTATTGGCTTAGTAGATATCTAGGTAATATTGGCGACGCATTTTGTTTGTGTGTGTATTTTTTTGGAAGTATTTGGGCGGGGTGGCGGCTTTACTCATTTGTTGTTTGTTTTGGGTTATGTTTTCATTGTTCATGGTTAATCGACTGGTTTGGGCATCGTGTTTGAGATGGTTTGTTTTTTGTTTGGGGAGTGTTTGTTTTATTTTTGTTTTGTTTCTTTTTTGTGTTAGCGGTTGTTTTTTGTGTTTTATGTTTTTTTGTTGGTATTAATTTGGTTTGTATTTATTGTTTTTTGTATTATTTTGTTTGGTGGGGGTTGGGTGTTTGTCTAGTGTAGATTATGAGGTCTGGTATTTTGGTTTTTGTTTGTGTTGTGTTGTGTCGGTCACTAGATTTGGTATGGAGGTGTGGTAGTTTTTTTGGAGTGTTGTTTGGGAGGGGAGTTTTGGGTTTTGCGCTTGTGTGATATGTATGAGATTGGAGTTTGTTGGTGTTAGTGGGTTATTTTTTGGTGGTTATTGGTGTTTATTTTTGCTTTTTTTTTTGTTTTTAGTTTATTATATTTTGTTTGGTGCGGCTGGTTGTTGTTGTTATGTGATTGGCTGTTTTATTTGGTTTGTCGTGTGAGTGATGGGTATTCTTGTTTTTTGTTGGCATCAGTTGTATTGTTTTTTGGTAAGGTGTTTTGTTCGATTCAATTTTTTGTTTTTACTTCCGTCCCCCCACGCCAGCCCCCCTCCCCGCCCGCCCGCCCGGCCCCCGATCAACCCCCCCCCCCCCCCCCCCCACCACCAAAATCTAAGTAGAAACCACATCAACTGCATTACCCTGGTCTAAATTCCCTATCCTACTTACCTCCTCAAAGAAACAAATAAGGTTAGTTTGGCATGATCTATCCTTCATAAATCCATGCGATATTACTCTTAAATTTGTTTTCCACTTATGTATTCCTGAATTTTATCCCGTATTAAACCTTCAAGAAGTTTCCCTACTATTGAAGTCAGGCTTACAGGTCTGTAATTTCCCGGTTGTGATCTAGCTCCCTTTTTAAATATAGGCACCACATCTGCTTTACGCCAATCTTGTGGTACTGAGCCTGTGGAAATGGAGTCCTTGAATATTAAATATAATGGTTTTGCTATTACTGAGCTTAACTCCTTGAGAACTCTTGGATGTATGCCATCGGGGCCAGGTGCCTTATTATTAACTTTAATTTTTTCAAGTCGCTTATGTACTTCTTCCTCAGTTAACCAATTGTTCATTAATATGGAGGTTGTGGCTTCCTCCTGCGGCACTATTTCCATACAACATGTGTCCTCCTCTATTCCATTTAGTTCTCACTGGTGATCAGAGACCCCTGTATAAGCATGCCCATCGGGTATCTGCAGAGGTGAAAGTGAGTATAGAGAGGGAAGTGGAAGAGTTGCTGGCCCTAGGGGTTATAGTCCCATCTCAGAGCCCTTGGGATTGTCCAGTAGTCCTCATGCCCAAGAATGATGGAACCGCTCGGTTCTGTGTGGACTACCGGCAGCTCAATGCTCAAATGGTGTCGGATGCTTATCCCATGCCCTGAATGGATGAGCTCTTAGATGAGCTTGCAGGTGCAAAGTATCTGACCACTATGGATTTGTCCAAAGGGTATTTGCAAATCCCTCTCCACCCACTCTGTGCCCTAAGTAAAACACTTATGCCATACCCACTAGACACTTCATTGGTTTAAGTGTCAGCCCTGATTCCCTAATCCTCTTCAGCACCGCTGCTTCATGCACTAAGTGAATTTCTCATGAATTACTAAACACAGCAATGTCATCCAGGTATGCCCTTGCAAAACTCTGCTTCCCTTCCAGTAACCTATTGACCAGGCGTTTGAAGTTTGCCGGGCATTATTCATCCGGAATGGTATAACCAAATCTTCTCCTGGGTCAAGGAGAAGTCAGCTTTCATCACTCTGAGTGGCTTATATGAATTTCTGGTTACCTGTGACCAGAACCGTGACTATCCATTGAGGGGCTAAAGACAAGACACCCCATACATAACTGGTGCTCATTCAGGGCCGTGTGAGTAAAATATATATATATATATATATATATATATATATATATATATTTATGATGCACATACATACATACATACATACATACATACTGTGACAAACGGCTTACTCCGGGGCTCCGCCGTCTGTCCGGGACTGTTAGAACACGGTCTTTTAGGGTAGGTTAAATGATGAGGCGTAACGGGCTGTTCCTTTAAACAGGCTATGCCTGGTTTATTCAGTCCCAGGCACTGAGACTGCCACAGTGCATACAAAAGAAACACAATCAAAACAAAATCCTGCTCACCTGAGCACTAACTTAACTAAGGTTTCTCTGACTCAGGGTTGGAGTGGCTTTTCCACTTCCAACAACAAAAATAAGGAACTTTGCAGTTTTACAAAAAAGGAGGATAATGGTTTAACCTGTCCGGGGAGAGGCTTTTCCCCTCTCTGCTTCCAGCAGCCTTCCTGCCTCCAGGCTCTTGGGGAGAGGGAAGAGGAACCAGGAAATCAGTCTTAAATACCTGATTTCTAACTAGCAGGACAGGTGACAGAAATCAGGCAGCAGACAAACTCTGATCTGGATCTCTCATCCCTCAGTTCCAGCACTTGCCAAACTGTGGGATGGAGTGCATGTATTATGAGGCTGCACTTTCCAGCCTAAACAGGATAGAAACTGTTCAGTATCCTGGGAGCCCTATATATGGAATTTATTACCATCCCCCTGGTTTCTGTCACAATACATACATACATGTATTCTAAAACAAATCTGGGGCAATCACCAACAAGATCCTAGGCTACATTGGGTACACTGTTGCGAAGACACAGTTCTCAAGTGCACCATTCCGAGACAGAATATGGCCCATTCGGATAAAGCAGGGCGGGCACACTGCATCCCCCCCCCCCCCCCTGCAGTCCCACTTCTTAAAGTGAATGGGAACTATCAGGGACCCCTGCTGCTGTTCTAATACGATGGGCCATCATAGTCCGCTCTGCAGACAAATGTTCACTGAAATGTTTGCAACATGTACCACCAGTATGTACCCAGTGCTCATGGATCGTGTGTGGTGACTCCCCAGATTTTCAGGCAAGTTTAAGGCAAGTTTTAGAACTACGGTCCGGCCGCACCTGTTGGTATCACAAAGGATACTCTTTTTTCTTCAGTAAGCGGGGATACAGATCAGGCAGGAGCAGGAGACAGGGACACGGCTACCATCGGCCTCACATCGTACCCCAGCCTAAGAACTCAAGTGGAGTGATATGTGGTATGTTTGTTTTTTAAATACATTTTGTTTTAACAATTACATTTTCCAAAGACTGAGATAATAGAAGGTATTTACATGTTACCACAGCCTCCGAAAGCTAGGGGTGTAGGTTGAGTGCATGTACAATGTGTTTCACAGTATTGGCCCATATCTAATATGGCCAGTCTTCTGACATACAGATTCACCCATTAAAAACAACTCTGCCCTCCCCCCCCCAATAAAAAACAGAGGCCAAGATATAGCTTGATGCATGTTTTCTTTAATTGGACACATAGACTAAAACTAGTTGCAATTCATAATAAAAATACAGCCATTTAAAGAAAATAGATTATGTCTACCATTGTATAGCGCAACAACATACCTTAAAGCCCTAAAGAAATGATTCTAAGAACATGAAGGAAAATAGAAATTGTAAGGTTTATGCATTTGTGATGAGGAGGAGGAGATCTCACAATCAGAGAAGCCGCCGTTCATTTTTAATTGACGACATTAAGGAAGAGTATATTGCAGTAGCTGCCAGTCTGCTATTTGCGCATTTGTTAACATTGCGCTTTACTTATTTCCATACCTTCTTCTCCCCACTCTGTGCCCCAGCTGTGTACAAAAACAAATACAGGTAAATTAAAAGGAGAGTAAATCATGTCTATCTTTGGACATGCAATGGAAAAAATGTTTTGTTTATAATTTAGATGAAAACAGTGTTTTGTATTACGCATACTGTACTTGTTTATAAGACATTTAGGTTCAATTTACTAAGACATTGTACTCCATAAGGCACTTTCCAGCATGTAGTGAATATGACACTTTACGGCTCATTTAAGTGAAAAGCTATAAGAGAGTCTCAGGCAGATGTCTTTTACATCTGATGAGTGATGCATCATTGCCGACCGCAACTCAAGCGTGGTGCGCGAGTCAGATGTCAGAAGCGTTTCCACGAGGATCGAGCTTGAGTGCTAAATCTGTGCTCATCATAACGAAGCTTGACCATATATGCTTGGACTTGCGGATCGAGCTCTCTGACACACCCAAGCAAAGGGGGCCCCGCAGTTCATTTGACCGCCAGACTTCCGAAGTGGACAAAAGACACCACCCCCCCCTGCTGTTCCGTGTATTCCAGTGTCCATGAGTGACGTAACATTGAGCCATCATTGTACTTTTCTGTGCCTGATTTTCATTCGAGAAAATCACGCAGAACACCTGATTTTTTTAATTAATTTTATCTTATTTTCCCATTTTATTTCACGCTGAGTTGTATCGTGTCTTTTTTTTTTGTCTATACACCACAGGCGGTCCGGGCTACCCCTTTTGAACAAGCAGCCAGGACGACTCCTCATTTTTTGCTTCACATCTCTCCACTACCGACTGTAACACACTTATTAAGTCTCATGCGTTACTCACTTGCGGTATGTTAGTCTCAATATTTAAATCACCACTGTATTTCACAGTTTGTTATGTCTGGGGGGCCGCTCCTTGTCTTGTTATAGAGGTACTTAGGCATTAACACCTTCTCAGTAAATATGGCTCTTTACCACCCATTGCACTTGAATGAGTGGAAGGTGTTCCTACAACACAGAAGTGGAAGCGGTAGTCTCCTGCACAGAAGTGGCAAGGTGTCTACTCAACAACTGAAAGGGACAGCGTCTCCCGGCATAGACTACGGGAAGGTGTCTCCCTGGGACAGAAAGGTAAGGTTGTCATTCCGGGACACAGAAAGGGAAACGATTGTCCTCCTGGGACACCAGCCACTGGACAGGCGTGTCTCCCCGACATCAGGACACGGATAAAGTGTCTCCGGGACACATACAGTGTAAAGTGTTTCTCCCAGGACACAGACAGGGACCAATGGTGTCTCCCGGGACACAGACAACGGGAAGGTGTCCCGGGACATCAGACAGTAAAGGTCTCCCGGGACCCGACAGGGAAGGTGTTCCCGGGACCACAGACAAGTTCCCTCGACCAGGTATCGAAAAGTGTCCCTCCCGGGACACAGGGCGAACCATGTGACCCAAGGCGTTCTCCCCCGGGAACCACATGGACAACCCGAAAGGAGAACGGTGCCCTGTCTCAACGGGGACATTAGACAGTAAAGTGGGGTCTCCCGGGGACACAGGACCGGGACGGTTGTTCTCCCGGGGACACACCACACGGGGTCCAGGTACAAAAGTTGTCTCCGCCGCGGACACAGACAGGGGAATGGATGCCGGGACGGGTCCCGGGCGGACCCCACACGCGCCCCAAGGGACCAGGTCGTCTCCCGGGACACAGACAGGGAAGGTGTCTCCCGGGACACTGACAGGGAAGGTGTCTCCCGGGACACAGACAGGGAAGGTGTCTCCTGGGACGCAGACAGGGAATGTGTCTCCCGGGACATAGACAGAGAAGGTGTCTCCCGGGACACAGACAGGGAAGGTGTCTCCCGGGACACAGACAGGGAAGGTGGCTCCTGGCACAGACGATGGCTTATAGTATGTAGCAATACAGCTATTTAGGTTATATATGTCGTCAGGTAAAATTTGTGTATTCAAAAATGTAATGTTAAAGCTACAGTTCAAGCAATATTCTGCATGTGTGTTTTTTTTAATAAATCAGTTCTGTAGTAAGAAAAAAATACTTTTAGCATTTTTTGTTTATAAAAAAACAACTTTGAAAGACCAATTTTCTTGTATTCTATTTTAACAAGCATGTTTGTTCCTATAGCAACCATTTACATTCCCCAGATCTAAAGATGTCGCCAAACTTTGCCGATCAATAGACGGAGAACGAATTGACCGGCAGCTATGCAGTTCTTCAGGTATGTAGAGATTGCCCACGTGAAACTATTGAAGTAAAAAAAAAACTAAAAAAAAAAACGGGAGCTTGAACTGCAGCTTTAATGTAATGTATCAGTGAAGCATTTTACTAGATTAGCCCATTATCAGGGCAGGGATTAAGAAATACACACTAACACAATGACCCGGACCACATTTGTAACTCATTTATGATTGATTATGTTTTATAACTAATTATTAGACAGAATTAGGGAGTTTATTTATTTAACTGAGATATTTTTGATCTGGGCTCTATCACAGGGAAACCCTCTGTGACTACACTGGGGGTTTACATTTGACAATGGCAATGCCAGTTTAATGTATAATACCTATTGCTACCTCATTGATACAATATTAGTTGAGGCATTCCCTCAGGGTTTGAGATGCCATAAGGGCAACCCATTGTCTAAACCCCATGTATCTATAACTAACTTTGCTTGCTTCCAGCAATTTTGCACAAAGTTTATTTATTTACTGTATAATATGTAGGAAAGAAAGAAGCAGCGTCATATAAAGGGGGAAATATATAACTCCTCTGAACAAAATTATAAATCCATTGCACATCTTTATACATTTTTTATACATTTTTTTATACAAAATGGAGCAGTGTGACATGGGAAATAAGACAAATACATTTTAGAACAATATACATACAGCGAGATTCTCTAAACTCCGAGATTTCTTCTCTGTGTCGGAATGCACTCTCCGTGTCGGAATGCATTCTCTGTGTCGGAATGCACGGATCAGTGATTTCAGAGTTTATGGAACATGCCCATATACTTTATCAACTTAACACTAGAGATGTGCGAATTTTTGGGGCGGATTTGAATCCGTAATGGGCTGGTCGGTTCCTTTAGTCCGCAAATCTCAGCGGATCAATCTGAAAAAGGGCGATAAACATTTTGCGGATATTTTTTTCTAATTACCAATACATTCTGTGTATTCCGCAACCCGTGGCCGGATTTGTAGAATCCAATCTGCGGATTCAGCAACCCGGTGGCAGATGGGTAGGAATCCATCAATGGATTGCTGAATCCGCGGATTGGAATCTACAAAATACGGGATGTTTCCAATGGCGGTTTTTGATGAATCCGCACGGATTGAAACTGCCCAAATCCATTTGTGGATTTTACACCGTGAAATGGAATTTGGGGTTTACATCAGTGAAAATGGGATTCACCCATCTCTACTTAATACCTACTTAATAGAACTTAAGACCTCCTGAATAGAGGCTGGGTTATGCTATTACAATCAGATTTATTGTAGGTTGTGACAGCTTTTAGTGGCCCAACATTAGGGATCTTTAGAGATGATATTACAGTATACAGAGCTTTGTAAACCTCATACACTAGGTTTCTTCAAGTTTAGAGTACACAACTTGAATTGGCTGTACAGCATTTTCTTGAGCAGAGAAATATCTTATGGCAGAAGACTGCCATCATTACCGTTAGTGGGTAATTCTATATAGTCTAAAGCAGGTTAAAATCCCCATAAATACGTCCCGAACGGCAACTTTGAATTTTTTTTATTACCTGTATTAGGCTCTTAATTTTATACTTTTTACATAGTTACATAGTAGATGAGGTTGAAAAAAGACGTACGTCCATCAAGTTCAACCTAATGCTAAATTTAGACAACAGATATTTTATCCTATATCTATACTCAGTGTTCGACAATTAATGATAACCACACGCCCGTGGCGTGTGGATTTAGGCCGCTGGCGAGTGGATTTAGGCCGCTGCTGCGGCTCGATGAATTTCCCCTGCTCGCGCAATTTTTTAAAAAAATAAATAAATAAGTAATCCCCCTCCCTGATTGGCCTGCCGCGAGGAAGAGGACACCCCCCACGCCCAGTCCCTACCGCCCCACCTCTCCCCACCCCGCTTGCTGCCCAAGGCTGGATGACAAGGTAGGCGCTTCCCCTCCGTCCCACGCTCCTTTGGCACCCGCGCGGGCAGGGTAATAGGAGCGGGGAAGAAGGGAAGCAGCCTGTGTGGGAGGTAGAGGGCTGGAAGGGGGGGAGCACGGGGAGTTCCCGGCCACGATTCCCATCGGGGAGGTTGGTGTGGCCGTGCGGCTGTTCCCTGCTCACCCCAAATCCCCCATCGGCCCCCGATCCCCGCGCAACTAATGCCCGACTAATGTCTGGCTGCCTGACCTCCCCCTGATCCCCCTCCTGGCTGCAGCCTGGGGGCACGCGCGGTTTGCCACGTTTCCCATCGGGGAGGTTGGTGGCCGTGTGCCTGTCCGGCTGTCCTCCCGCTGGCCCCCCGATCCTCCCGCTGGTCCCCCGATCCTCCCGTTGGCCCCCGATCCTTCCG
This sequence comes from Ascaphus truei, assembly GCA_036426205.1. NCBI lineage: Eukaryota > Metazoa > Chordata > Amphibia > Anura > Ascaphidae > Ascaphus > Ascaphus truei. Next base: position 28,715 of record WSYH01004797.1, on the reverse strand, counting down.
CAACTCCTGCCCGATCCCCTGGCATGTGGAACAGCATGTGGAGGACAAGCAGGCCCTGGGGTGAAGCGTGCTGGGTGTGTGTTGTGTGTGTGTAGTTGGTGATGGTAGTGTGGTGTGTGATGTGTGTCGATGTTTGTGTGTGTACGTGATGTGCATGGTTTCCTGAACACCCCCATAACATATGTGCCATGGCATGCACACCCGCTCACAAAAAATCATAAAAAAGCATCACATCCCGCCTTGGGCATCATTACCTGATCCGCAGATCCCTCAATGGCACGTAGCCTCAATCCCGCAAATGTTATCCCGTGGAGGGGAGTGTGTTCCTTACCTGTCTTCTGGTTTAGGGGGATCTCTCTGAATTGTCTCCACGTGTGAAGCTTGGAGTCAGAGCTGGAAATCAATCCGTGTAAGATTATTTCGGGTCTTTACAGTATAGGGCATTTTAAAGTGACATCTGAATAGGGTAAACTTAGAAAGCTCCAGATTTTAGCAACTAGAGGAGAGTCTGTTCGTGTGAGAGACGGAAGAGAGAGAGAGAGAGAGACCACACCAAGAGGAAACAAAACAGAAGAGAGAGAGAGAGAGAGACACACAGCAGAGAGAGAGAGACAAAAACAAACTAGGAGAGAGGAGACACACACACAACAGCAGACAGAGAGATAGAATTATAGAGAGTACAGAAGAGACCACAACACACACATAAAACGTCGAAACAGAACAAATCCAATCATCCCTAGAGAGAGGAGAGAGAGAGAGAAGAAGATGAGATAGAGAGAGAGAGAGAGAGAGATGAGGAACAAGAGAGAGAGAAGAAGACTATAGAGATAGAGACACGACAGAGTGGAATAAAGATTAGAAGTACGAGAAGACCACCAGAGATAGAGAGAGAGAGCCACACAAACACCCCTATACAGACCAGAGTCAGAGAGCTACACATAGAGATGAGAGACGGAGATAGAGAGAGAGAAACACAACACAAATCTAGCGAGTGGATGAGATCACCCCACCACAGTGAAACGAGATGATCACCCAGGAAAGAAGAGCACAACAAGAGTAAAGAGTAAGACACACAGAGACAAGAGGAGACCACGTAGAAGAATAAGACAAACACAGATAAAGAGCGACACGCAGAAGAAAAGAGGACACCAGAGAAGTGAAAATGGGAAGCACGAGAAGCGCGCACACAGAGAGAGAGAAACCAACCCAGGAGAATGACAGAGACAAAAGAACAAGAGAGTGTCCGAACAGATATGAGTGGGGACATGGAAAGGGTGAGGGCGACATATGGAAAGGGCAGACAGGAAGGGTAGAGGACTACAACCCATAGCCGAACAAGGGAAAAGACTGGAAGGATGACAGGGAAAGGGTTGAGGCCTGAGTGCAGGGGCACAAGTAGAGGTGTGGCTACGGGGAACAAGGAGTGGTGACCATGACGAAACAACAAGGAATGAGGAGCGTAGACAACAGGAGAGAGGGTGACAAAACCAACTCACAGCACCTACAACCAGCGCAACACACACTCCTAATCACACCCACAAACCTCACGACCACACACCCCACACACTCAACAGTACAGCACCACAATCCTACCCATCACGACAACTACCCTCCACCACATATCCCCCCACCCCCCCCCATCCCACCTTACACCCCCACCTACCACTCCCCCTACAGCACACTACCTCCCACTATCTCCCATACCCCCCTTCCTCCCTACCGTCACCAACTACACAGGTGACAGACTACACCACAAGACAAACACATACATACCCACACATCTGCACCACACACACACCACACTCATAACACCACCCTCCACATCCCCCACACGTAGTACACGCATAACCCTCTCCCACATTAGCTTCACATACAACCCCTCCACACAGTCAAAACTCATACACGACACTCACCAGTAACTTACACAAATCTCACACACAGACATCACACACACCCATCTCAATTACACCTACACGCACAATGCACCTACACCCACCCCGCCCCCCCCCCACACACCCACAACCCACCACCACATCTCCCTCACACACACACCCCCACGACCCCACCCACCCCCCCACCCACACCCACAGACTACACACCCCCACTCCCAACCACATCACCCCCCCTACACTACCCCCCCCCCCCTCCACCCCATTGCTCTCACTCCCATACACACCCTCCCTCCCCACCCCCCCCCCCCTCACCCCTCCCCCACTCTCCCCAACCCTCCCCCGCCCCAAGCCCCCCCCCCCCCCCTTACTCCTCCCGCCACCACCCCCCCCCCTCACCCCCACCCACCCTCACCTCCACCCCTCCCCCCCCACTTCCCCCGTAAACCTCTACCCCGCCCCCCCCGCCCCTCCCCTCCCATCCCTCTCCCCACACCAGCCTGGCAATACTTACGCCGCCCACCCCCGCACCCGCGCACCCCCCACAGTCGCCATCCCTTCCCGCCCCATCATTTTCCGGGCGGGCCCCCTGGCCCCCCCGTCCCCCCGGCCTCCCCCCCCCTCCCTACCCCCCTCCCCCTCCCCTCCCCCCCGCCCCCCCCCTCCCGCTTCCCTCCCTCCACCCCTCCCCACGCCCTCGGTACTCCCCCCCCCCCCCCCACTTATACCCACCACCCACTCAGTCCACACAAACCCCACACTCACAGACACACAAACACACACAGCACCTCGATACCTCATCACAGAACTACTCCTCCAGACATTCACGTTACAGACACACACTCGACAGGACACAACCACACACACACCACACTCACATACACACACCCACACACTCACAGACCACACACCCCAACCACACACTACCAGCAGGCCACCTCACCCATCAGCCCACTTCACAGTACACCACCAAGGCACATCCGAAACCAACACTCACACACTCACACTCACAGACAACCACACTCACAAACCCCGACACACAACCACCACCACACACACAAACCCACAAACACTCACAGACACCACATCACAATAGCAAACCACAGACACGCACTCACAGACACTCCACACATCACAGACACACACTCATGGGTGGGTGACTGGCGTTGATATTCATTCTGAAGGGAGGGGTGGCCCCCCCCACCCCCCGGTTACCTGCCAAGGGCCTGCTTTGTCCTCCACACAGCTGCTCACATTCCAGGGGATCGTAGCGGAGTGCGGGAGGATCGGGGGGGGCTAGCGGGAGGATACGCGGGGGCAGCGGAGGACGGAGGGCCAGAGTGGCGGGTCGGTGGACCAGCAGGAGATCGGGGGGCCAGCGGACCAGCGGGAGGATCGAGGTGGCCAGCGGGAGGAAGGATTGGGGGCCAGCGAGAGGTGGGGGGCCAGCGGAGAGGGATCGGGCGGACCAGCGGAGAGGATCGGGGGCCAGCGGGGAGGATCGGGGGGACAGCGGGACCACAGGAGGATCAAGGTGCCACCGGGAGATCGGGATGGCCAACGGAGATCCGTGAACGGGTACCAGCCGGGAGGACGGTGGGCCACGATGAGCGGGGGACGACAAGCGGACAGGCACCACTGGCCACAAAACACTCACCCGAGGGAAGACCGTGGCAAACCGCGATCGTGCCCCAGGCTGAGCCAGGAGGGGGACTCTGCGGGGAGGTCAGGCAGCCAGACATTAGTACGGCATTCAGTGCGCGGGTGGATGAGGGGCCGAGTGGGGATTGGGGTGAGCAAGGGAACGCCGCCGACACGGTCCACAACACACACACACACACACACACACGTAACAAGGACTAATTGTAGTATAATGTAATACAATAAATAAAGTAATGTCAAAAACGAATGTTGTTCTTACTATGATTTTTTTTTTAAAGTGGGTCTGGGGGTGGGACTAGGGCGGGGTTGGGGGTGGGACTAGGGTGGGGTTGGGGGTGGGACAAGGGCGGGGCTGTGGGTGGGACCAGGGTGGGTTTGGGGGCGGGACTAGGTGGCGAGTAGATTTTTTGGTTGGGCGAATAGAGTTTTGGGTGATTTGTCGAACACTGTCTACACTTACTTATTGATCCAGAGGAAGGCAAACAAAAAATCCTAGTGACAAATCAGCCAATGATATCTCATAAGGGGAAAAATAAATTCCTTCCTGACACCAAGAATTGGCAATCTGATTAATCCCTGGATCAACATCCTTCCCATGAATACTTATTTGGTATATCCCTGTATACCTTTCCCATCTAAAAAGATGTCCAACCATTTTTTGAACAAATCTATTGTATCTGCCATTACAATCTCCATGGGTAATGAACATTCAAATTTTAAGCCCTACTGTAAAGAACCCTTCCTTTGTTGCTGGTGAAAATCTCCTTTCCTCCACCTTAAGGGATGGGCCTGAGTTCTTTGTATGCCCGTGGTATTAACAGTTCTTTGACAAGCTCCTAGTACGTCCCCGATATATATTTGTATATAGTTATATATCCCCTCTTAGACGCCTCTTTTCTTATGAAAATAAATCTTAATTTAGCTAGCCTCTCCTCATAAGTTAGATTGTCCATCCCCTTTATTAATTTAGTGGCTCTTCTCTGCAACTCTCTCAGTTCCAAAATGTCTTTTCTTAGGATTGGTGCCCAAAATTGTACTCCATTTAAGGTGGGGTCCTACTAATGCTTTGTAAAGGGCATGAATTATGTTTACTTCCCTCCATCCATGACCCGTATTGATGCAAGAATAGATCTTGTTTGCCCTCTGCAGCTACTGCATGACTTGGGCACACTATTGCTAAGCCTGCTGTCTACAAGCACTCCTAAATCCGTCTCCATCAAGGATTCCCCCAATATATCTCCATTTAATTTGTAAGTCGCCTTTTATTCATTGTATCCCAAATGCTAACCTTACAATATCTGTAGTAAACCTCATCTGCCATTACCTGCCCACGTTTCCAGTCTATCCAAGTCCTTCTGAAGAGAAATTACATCCTGCTCTGATTCTATTACCTTACCAGTTAGTATAACTCAGCAAGATGGAGACTTTGCTTCTATGCCAACCTCAAGGTCCATTAATAAACAAGTTAAAAAGCCGGGGTCCCAGTACCAATCCCTGACGTTCTCCACTCACGACTCTAGCCACAACCTGAAAAATCTCCTTTTATGACCAACCCTCTGTGTCTGTCCTTTAACACAGTTTTCAATCCAGGTGCACTATATTATGAGTCCACATACTTTGATTTTTGTACACCAACCTCTTGTCTGAAACCGTATCAAAAGCCTTTGCAAAATCTAAGTAGACCCACATCAACTGCATTACCCTGGTCTAAATCCTACTACCTCCTCAAGAAACAAATAAGGGTAGTTTGGTGACTATCCTTCATAAATCCATGCTGACTATACTAATATAGTTTGTTTTGCCATTAGGATATTCTGAATAATTCCCGTATTAACCTCAAGTAGTTTCCTACTATTGAGGTCAGGCTTACACGGTCTGTGAATTTCCCGGTTGTGACCTAGCTCCTTTTTTAAATATAGGACCACATCGCTTTCGCCAATCTTGTGGTATGAGCCTGTGGAAATGGAAGTCCTTGAATCTTAAATATAATTGGTTTGGCTATTACTGAGCTAAACTCCTTGAGAACTCTTGGATGTATGCCATCTGGGCCAGGTGCCTTATTTACTTTTATTTTTTCAAGTCGTTATGAACTTCTCCTCAGTTAACCAATTGTTCATTAATATGGAGGTTGTGCTTCCTCCTGCGGCACTATATTGAACTTAATTCTCCCTGGAAAAAACAGAGCAAAGAAGTTGTTTAATACCTCAGTTTTTCCTTATCTCCAATAATCTGCTACCCATCTCACACTGAAAGGGTCCTATATTTTCTTTTCTAATTTTTTTGTATATTAAGGTACTTTAAGAACTTTTTAGGGTTGACCTTACTGTTCTATTGCAATCCTTTTTCATTATCCATTTTGCTAATTTGATTGCCTTTTTTCAATTTTTGAGACATCCTATAATTCTGATACGATGTCTCCATCCGTTCTGACTTAAAGAATCTAAACGCCTTCCTCTTCTTGTCCTTTGTTGGTCCGCTAAAAATATATCACCCCCTACAGTACATTGAATCTGCATTTATCCAGGACCAGTGTACTGTATGGAAATGTCTTAGTGCAGAAGTGTGACATTTCTCCTTTTATTGAGATACAGTCTGTCTCTGCCTTTTGTTTTCTTGTCTTGTACTCACTTCCTCACAAAATAACTAAAGGTTAGGGTTAATTGGGACTTGGGGGAGCACAGATAATAGGGTTAAAGCAAAGTATCTCTTGGGCACATCTAAATTCTTGTCACCCCCGTACATTAGTTCTGTGTAGGGAAATTATTATTGTAGGATAGGTAAACGGGTTACTCTTGTATGCTATTGATTTGTATGGCATTAGTTATTGCATTCATAAACCAAGAACACACCATTATGACCTTTAGGCCCATTTTTATGTCTTCTCCCATAAGACACCCTTCAGTGCTAGAGGACACCATACAGTCCATTGACCTGGATCTGAAAATATCCATGAACTAAATAGACAGAAAAAATTGATAAACTTAATGTAATACCTTGAATGTTATCACTTCTTTTTAACCAACATAATATCTGATGTGAACAGCAATAATTAATCTATAAGTGTTTCCAGAGAATCTGCATTTTAAGAGACCTTGCGGTGGAAACATGGACATACAGTAGCTCACCTATTTTTTATTATCCAGTAGTCCTCATCATCTGAAGTCCCATAACCCACAATAATTATTGCATGATTTGCGCTTTCGGCACATTCTCCATCAAAAATACCTTAAATTAGAACAAAAATGAGAAATTACAAAGATTTTATTAACACTTATATTACTTTTACAGCATCTCACTTTGAACAAACTAAAAGCATGGATTATTAAAAGTTCTAAGAAACACTTACAGTACATTGAGAAGTTACATAGTTACACGGTCATATTGTTACAATATAGAGCGATTTCGCATTGTCTTACCGCAATTAAAAAAATGTGTCAAAACGGTATTCACCAAGAAAAAACATCATTGTTTTTTTATTTTATTTTTTCAAGTCTTATAGCACTGAAAGTCTTTATTTAAAATGCAGCCTGGAAGAGCTGCACGCACACGCTGCATCTCCATGCACGGCTCTTAGTACAAGCGATCGTGCAGTTTAAATATTCATTTTAATAATAGTGTACAGGACAGGGGGTCTCCTGACCTGAACCGCATTGCTTTCAGCCTCACGGAGCCCCTGCTTCCCGAGATACAGGCCCCCCTATTGGTTGTCGGTATCCCCGCCATGTTTAATTCTCCTGGTCACGTGACCGGAACATTTAAACGCACAGGAGATATCGGCACCGCACCCTGTAACTCAGTAAGCAGGGGGTCTCCAAGACTGAAATTAATGCAGTTCAGCACAAGAGACCACAATCTCCTGCACTCTATTATTAAACATCACATTAAAGCAGCTTAATTACTACAGCAGCTGGTTTATTGGGGTAAAGGGCATGTGTGAATGGGGGTTCTTGGACCAGTGGGCGTAGTTAGGCCTATCAGGAAGGTTGCAGGAGGAGTTAACCCCTTCATTACCATAGCAGTGTAATCCGCTATGGTAATGAATGGGTTAACCCTTTTGGTACCCACCCGAGAGACATAACCACCCTCTCTGGGCCACGTACCCTTTTCATTCACCCCCTCTACCCCCAATAAACATTAAAATGCCTACTACCTACCAATAAACAAACCACCCACCCTGTAAACCCCCAACCACCCCTCCCCCCATCACATACAGTACAGTAATGGGCAAAATTACTATTATCCAGACATGCATAATAGTGCATTTGCCCATTAAAAATAAAACCAGCCAGCATAAAGTAAATTAAATTTCTACTTACCCCTGACAGGATGAAGGCTGTCCTCATCTTCCTCCCCATCCTCCGTGGGCAGCAACATTACAATAAAAAAACTAACTAATGGCCACTAACCCCTTAATCACCTAAGCGGTTAGTAACCGCTATTGTAAGTAAGGGGTTAACCTCCCTCCCCCACTACCCTCCCTGGTGACCTGACCACCCTCCCTGGGGCAACTACCCCTGCCCCCCACCCCACTGGTTGGCACAGTGGTAAACCATGCCCTCAATATGGGCATGAATTGCCACACTGACAATGAATAGGCAAGCTACAAAAAAACAGGCACAAAATAAAACACATTACATTTAAATAAAACAAGCATTTGACAATCAACAATGTTTCACACTAGGGTATTTGTGCACCCACCATTCACCTTTATAATAAGGGAACTCTGATACTGGCTTTGGCCAGCTTTTAATTGCACTAAATCACAAAAGCATATGCTTATTTTATATAACCCCTTCAGGGCATTTTCACCTTTCACAAAGTTTAGTCCACAGGACAATAAGAAATTGCGTATATTCAGTGTAAGTACCTGCTAAACAGAGTCTATCTTGATGAGGTTGGCAGGCTCGAATCATGGTTTGATCAAATGACTCCTTTGTTATACAGACTTAGGTTCTAAATGTAAACACATCACTAGTATATTTTAGCCCCGAGGTGGGCAACCCTATCGCCATTCGCCACTTGTGGCGAATTGGCAGGCTAACTGTGGCGAATTTAATATTCCCCCTTCAAGAACTCCGTTCTGTGTCCTGCACAGCCTAGCTGTGCAGACCCCGTGAGGAGAAGCACTCCGTGTCAATCTGCCTCTCTCACCTTCATGGCACCGCATCAGGGGGGGCGGGGGAGTGTTATGGAAGCCGATTGACCAGTTGCGCAAGCGCTGTGGAGGGGAACCCAGGTATCATTCCATTTTAAAAAAACTTGCCCGCTGCTGCTCTGTTCCCCCAACTCACTGATTGAACAATTTGCTGGTTCCCTCTGTCCTGTCTCCCCTCCTTGCTTGCTCTGCTAAACGCCCCCACCCCTCCCCTCCTCCACTAAGCTGATTTTGGTAGCGTAGTGTGTATACTGTGTGTGTGTGTGTGTATATATACTGTGTGTGTGTATATATACTGTGTGTGTGTGTGTGTGTATATACTGTGTGTGTGTGTGTGTGTGTATATACTGTGTGTGTGTGTAAATACTGTGTGTGTGTATATACTGTGTGTGTGTGTGTATATATTGTGTGTATACTGTGTGTGTGTGTGTGTGTGTGTGTGTGTGTGTGTGTGTATATACTGTGTGTGTGTGTGTGTGTGTATATACTGGTTGTGTGTGTGTATATACTGTCCTGTTTTGCATCTGGCAGTAAAAGAGGGGGTTACAAATGACAGCAGTCCTGTTTATGTGTGCCGGTGTTTTCGCTGCTGGGAATAACAGTGCGGGAGGGTTTGTGCAGGTTTCGGTTCCTTTGTGGATAAGACGGTGCTGCCGTTTGTAAACACGCACCCGGAGAATCTGAAGAACCCCTGTCCGGATAAGACCGTCTTGTGCCAGCCGCCCTTCTCCTTCAAACACATCCTGAACCTCACCGGAGATGGAGGACAGTTCCAAGAGCAGGTCGGGAAGCAGAGGATTTCCGGGAACCTGGACGCCCCGGAGGGGGGGCTGGACGCCATGATGCAGGTGGCCGTTTGTGGGGTGAGTGAAATCATTTTGTGTTAGTGTTGCTTTAGATCAGGGGTGCACAATCTTTCCCTGCTCACGTCCCCTTCCCTTACCTTGTCTCCAGGCTCTCTGCGTCAAAGGACGCTGCGGGGTCACGCGACGTCATGTAACCCTGCGGCGTCATTTGCCGCTGCGTTGCCATGGCGACGCGTCACCGAAGACAAGGTAAGTGAAGTTGCAGAGCCCTCACATGATCCCCCGGCATTCAATTAAATGCCTCGGGGGAAGAGCGCGGTCCCGCTACAACCGCCGCGCCCCCCCCCCCTGAAAAATCTTGCACCCCCCCCGGTTTGCGCACCCCTGCTTTAGATGGTGCATGATGTACCTCACGATATGTACCCTGATGCTTACACTGTGCAGACGATGCGAGACCCTGGACAGTGATGCAAGCATACAGATACAGATACAGATACAACACCTGCGGTGCAGCTGCACTCTGCTGGCGAAGTGACACGTTACCCACACCGCTTTCATGCAGGCAGCTAAGGCTGCGTCCACACTCCCGCTGAGCGCGCTTGGGGCGTGTCCTTCTGTGAATATAAATCTGCACGGCCACGCTCACGCGGCGTTCTCCCAAGCTCGGCGCTTGAGGAGACAGATTAAATTGATTTTGAAGCGCGATCAGCTGCAGTCAATGCACACAGACACACACCACACACAGCGACACACACACTACATACAGAAGTAGCCCCGATCCACCCAATGACACGCCCCCCCACTCGTGCTTGCAAAATTATGCAGGACAGCCTGCGCTCATGTTTGGAGAGTTGGTGGCGTCACCGCTCTCAAGCATGAGCGCACTAAGCATGGACGCAGCCTAATTAAAAACAATGGTCGCTTCTAGAGTAAGTCAGGCTGCATTAATAACCAGTGGTAACGTTGACTACATCTGTGCACATACAGTACAGCCACCAGTAATGGGAACCACTGAAATGAGTGGGGCACTTACCCGAGGAGCTTACAATCTAAGTGACAGGCTGGGAATCATGAGGAGACAAAAGTTCACTGAATAACCCGCATGTCACAAAGGATCTGTTTGGATCCAAGAGGCTGCAGTGCAGTGAGATTCCTCGCCAAACGCCTCCGTATTTCCCTTCTTCTGGAATCTGAAGGTTCCAAAAAATGAGTTTCTGGATATTTGAAGGGTTTTTACAAAGAACTGTGTTATTTTGTGTGCTCAGAGCTATGATGTTGTACCACACTACGGAATATGTTGGCGCCATACAAACCCATGATAACACAAAAAGTGGGATATAAGAAGAAATACCCTGTATTGTGCTTTTCACAGGATAAGATTGGCTGGAGGAATGTGACAAGGCTGCTGGTTTATGCCACGGATGACGGATTCCATATCGCCGGCGACGGGAAACTGGCGGCGATTCTGACCCCCAACGATGGTCAGTGTCACCTGGAAGACAATATCTACAAGAGCAGCAATGAGTTTGTGAGTCCTCTGTCTGATGCCGTTTGTGCTCAGTGTTTGGGGGCGCAGCAGAATTACTCTAGTTGGGTCTGTCAACTGCTTTTTCCTCCTAAAACTAGGGCTGCCAGGCTGCTTCTCCAAAAATACTGGACACAATGGTGAAAGGTGCAATGCTCGAGACACACACACACACACACACACACACACACACACACACAGACACACGCATGGGAGATACAATCTTATACTATATTAGTGAAAGCACTGTATGCCTGCCTGCCTTTCTGGATGTCCGGTGTCCCTAGGGGAAATCTCATTGGTCCCTTGGGCCGCCCGCCCCCGCACACCTCTCATTGGCCTGAGGCGGAGTGACGGGCCAAACACACACACACACACACACACACACACACACACACACACACACACACACACACACACACACACCCTTCTCACCGCTGCATGCTGTTTCCTCCGCTCCTTGGCCACACCCCCAGGCTCCTGACACATCCTTCTGATTGGCTGCTGCTGGGTAATGCAGCCAATCCCGATGGACGAAGCTGCCCGGCCCCCTAGCAGCAGCCCTGCTCAGGGAAATCCTGCGCCCTCCCACCCCCAAAGCCGGCCAGGTCACTATGTCCAGAGAGGTGATACCGGACACATACATGTCCAGTATTACCTCTAATTATTTACTGGAAAGGGTGTCCAAATACAGGATAATCGGGTTCAACACTGGACACCTGGCAATCCTACCTAAAACATAATCTCACCCAAATTTTTTTAGACGTACTATGGGACTTAATCATTAAACTTCGATGAGTGCATTATTGCACTATTAATGCCCTTTTAGTGTGATACTGCATGTGTAGCTATTCACAAAGCTCTTATAACAGTGCAATATCGCACTACAACGTCTTTTTACCAAGATATGGCTATAACCAGTGTTCGACAAACCTATACATTTGCTCGCCCCGGGCGAGTGGATTTAACCCCCGGGCGAGTAAATATTGGCCCAAGCAGCACACGTTTGGTACTAGGTGGCGAGTAGATTTTTTTGTGTGGCGAGTAGATTTTTTGGTGATTTGTCAACCACTGGCTATAACAACCCGTGCGGTAGCTGAAAAAATCCCCAAACTCCAATTTTTTGCCAGCAACTGCTATTCACTAAACGCCGATATGCGTATCATACTATAAACTCTTGCGTTCTTTTGCCGCCAGCTAATGGATGGCGGTCAGATTTTCGATATGCATTTCAAGGAGTTTCTTTTATTTTTACTACACAGGGTTGATACCGGGGGTCCCCGAGGGTCTCCAGAGGCCTCCAGGGGGTCTCTGGAGCTGACCCGCATATTTATTTCAGCTCCGGAGCCCTCTGGATTCAGTCCTATACAGCAAGCATGTCAAACTCAAAGGCTAACACGGGCCAAATAAACAATGTTTAAGTTTATGTGGGCCGCAAAAAACCAAAAACTTAAATTTACATAGAAACGTAGGTTTATTTTGAAAAGTACAGTGTGTGTGTGTGTGTGTGTTGACCTCACTAACCGAACCAAAAAAAAAAGCCAGGCGTGAATGACTTCTGAACCCATTAACCAGTGTCAGGATGCCCCCTCTTAACAATTTCCAAAGCAGCAATCCCGCCTGGGATCTTACCTGATCCGCAGTCCCTCAAGGTACTATACTGGAGGGGAGGTGTTCCCTACCTGTCTTCCGATGTCTCCCGTGTGAAACTTGAGAGTCAGATCTGGAAGAAAGCAGAATAGGTTATTTCGGTGTAGGTATAGTGCAGTTAAGATAAAACAGAGAGAGTGGGTGAGGGTGACAGACAGAGGGTGGGAGAGAGAGAGAAAGGGTGGGAGAGAGAGAGGGTGGGAGATAGAGAGAGGGTGAGAGAGAGAGGGTGGGAGAGAGAGAGAGGGTTTTGCATGGTGTGGCTATTTTCACTTATAATTCGCCACACCTGTGGCTACATTGAAAAATAGGTTGCCCACCCCTGTTTTAGCCCAAATTGGTAGGAGCGCAGGATCTGCTCTTTGTTTTTCTTGTTTTTCTTGCATAAATACATACATGTTAATTTTCATGAAGGTTCCAAACCAGTTATCCACCAGGATCATATTTAAAGTACTAAGCCCATTTCATTCAGTGGGTTGTAAGTGCAAGTTTCTGTAAGTGAGCTTTAAGTGCCGGTAGGTGATATTCTGTATGGCACAAGGCTGAATATTTAAGATGGGCCCTAACAATTTAAATATATATGGTTAAGTGTGTCTGAGTATTATTTCAGGAAAAAAAATAAAGTTATTGTCTACTTTAAATTACTGTACAGTACCTTCTTTATACAACTGAAGGTCTTCTCCTGCGGCAATCCCAACCGTAAGAGGTCCTTCCAGTGCCACAGAAGCGGCCATATTTTCTTCTCCAGGCAGAATATAATATTTGCTCATATTAAGCTTTATTATTTCATCAGGTTTGTATAAGCAGGTCAATTTCTGAGAAAGAAAATCAATATAGAAAGCAAATATTAACCAAGATATAAGTTAATAAAATATAGAGTTCAAGCTCCATTTGTAGGGCATCGACAACAGCTAATGTCGCATTATAATTAGTTACTTGTAACATGTATAATGAGACTTTTCTCTGATGTAGCCTCATTTGTGCCTTCATGTTTTATACATAATGGGAAAAGTGCTTTAAATATAGCAGCAAACATTAGGAAAATGAGTCCCTGGCCCAACAGGGCTATTTGCACAAATCTGGAATTTTCCTGCTGGAAATCACAATATTTTATAGCCCTTCCTATTAAAAATTCAGTCTTGAAAAAACAATAATGCGAAACGATCGTCGACGTAGGCTCTCATTTATATGGCAACATCAGCTAGTCACTAAGAAAGCTGCTTAGTAAGAATATAAGGGGAGGGGAGCTACTATCTTAACCACGCTCACTGCGGACCACACACAGACATAGGCTAATTGCCTTGCTTCTGTGTTCTACAGAGGGTCCTGCAGTCATATACAATTATAGCACAGCCTCCCGACCGCTACTTCTTTTTTTGTCCTGGGCCTTTCCAGTGTCAGTCCTGTTAGGAGCAGGCAGTGGAGGGGTTCATTCCTTCTTTAGGCTCTGTGTGTGTGTGTAGGGATGTGTATATGTTTCCCTTGCTGGAGCGCATTTCAAATGAAGTGGTGAAGGTTCCGCGGCGGCCCAATAGCATAGGGCGCCGCCATGTTGTTGCGCAATAGCGGGGAGTAAGAGGTCAGAACACAGGAAGGTCGCCCAATAAGGAAGAGGTTCAGCCAGTAACTACAACTCCCAGGAGCTCTAGCGAAGTCACCTGATGCCAGGGAGCCAATGGGAGGGCTGGATTAGCAGGAGACAGGAAAGGGAAGCGTGGGGGAGAGACCACGCTAGCCAGAGGGCACCGGAGGAGCAGGGAAGGGGGTAGTGTGAGTGCAGGGGGTCCGTGACCCACGTGCAAAGGTTAGATCTTCCCTGAGGGCCCTAAGAGATTCCCTGAGTCACCGTAGGTTGTGGACTGCAGGGAAGCCCTATAGTGATAGTGACATCATCCCCTTACTGAATAACAGCTAGGGACAAAGTGTGCAGAGTTACGGTTGCTGCAGTAATCTGGGACCAGGTTTCTGAGCATCGTAACATCAGACCAACTGCGCTGGATCGGCGGATCCTTTTTGAAGTTGTCACCGGTCACCGCAGTGACCGGAAGGTATTTAACAAAGTGCACCAACACCGGTCAACAGGCTCTGATCCCGCCTTAGGGAACACTCTTTGGGGACACTAAGTGGAGTGGCCAAGGACTGAGCCTATATACAATTACAGTACATGGACACGGTGTGGGGGCACGCGGAGACGGGACAGTGACATTACTCCTTAAGAGAGAGTGGCCGAGCCACTAGTGTTATAAGTATAAGTTATACTGTATGTGATATGTGTTGTTGCCATGATAGTGTGATAAGGGTTCCTTTATGCGGTGCAGTAAACAGTTCCATTTATATGTGCGTTGACATTGTTCTTGCCCAGGGGAATCTTACTCAACGGGGATCCTGGGTAAGTGGAGGCGCTGCCATTGAGATAAGTGTTACCCCAGGCTCCCAGCTAGCAGAGGCTCAGATCTCCTGGAGCCGCAGGTGTGTGTATGCAGTACCCGTAGTCACTCTAGAGCAGGGTTGGGGAAACTTTTTTCTGCCAAGGGCCATTTTGATATTTATAAAATCATTTGAGGGCCATACAAAATTATCAACTTAAAAATTAGCCTGCTATATTTGGTCAAACATTTAATTAACTCACCACTAATGTGATGGCTGGAACTGCTTCTCTTTGGGTGACTGACAGACTCTTGGGTGGTGGGTGACTATGACTGACTGCGGGTTGGTGTCTGCACACGTGCACACGTGTACACACACACACACGGCAGGGGGGTGGGAAATCAGACTCAGACCTACTCACTCTCAGACTCTCAGACCCACTCACTCTCAGACTCAGACCCACTCTCAGACTCAGACCCACTCTCACTCTCAGACCAACTCTCACTCTCAGACCCACTCTCACTCTCAGACCCACTCTCACTCTCAGACCCACTCTCACTCTCAGACCAACTCTCACACTCAGACCCACTCTCAGACTCTCAGACTCTCAGACCCACTCTCACTCTCAGACCAACTCTCACTCTCAGACCGCCTCTCAGACTCTCAGACTCACTCTCAGACTCTCAGACCCACTCTCAGACTCTCAGACCCACTCTCACTCTCAGACCCACTCTCAGACTCTCAGACTCACTCTCAGACTCTCAGACCCACTCTCAGACTCTCAGACCCACTCTCAGACTCTCAGACTCTCAAGACTCACTCTCAGAACCCACTCACTCTCAGACCCACTCTCAGACTCTCAGACCCACTCTCAGACCCCCTCTCAGTACCCACTCATTCTCTCAGTACCCACTTCAGAACTCTCGACAACCCACTCACTCTCAGACCCACTCTCAGCTCCCAGACCCACTCACTCAGTCAACCCACTCCAGACCACACTCTCACCTTCAACTCACACACACTCACTCAGTCACACACACTCACTGAGTCACACACACTCACTGAGTCACACACACTCACTGAGTCACACACACTCACTCAGTCACACACACACACACACACACACACACACACACACACACACACACACACACACACACACACACACACACACACACACACACCCACACACACACACACACACACACAACACACACCACCCCACACACCCACACCCCACACCACACACCACACACACACACACGCCTGTCACTCAACACACACAAACCCCCACCCACAACACACACACAAGCAAAGATTGCAGCAGAAGATCTTCTCCTCCCCCTCACTGTTGCTCCGTCCGTAGCTCCGATCACATGCAAAGTTTCGCAGGATGGAGGAGAAGGAGGGGGGAGAAGGAGGGGGGAAGAGGAGAGGGGAAGAGGAGAGCGGAGGAAGCAGAGCCAGCAGCCACGGGCTGCAGTGAGTGCGGGCGGAATCACTGGTTTAGCTGCTGAGTTATGGAGCGGGAGTGCAGGGGGAACGGAGACAGATGGGAGGGGGAACGGAGACAGATGGGAGGGGGAGGGCAGAGGGAACGGGGAGATCGGGCGCACCATAATAGGGACAAGCATGAAGGAGGTTGCGGGATTGTTGAGCTGCGCACGCTGCCGCATGCACACGCCGCCGCATGCACACGCCGCCCCCTGGTATCCGTACTCGCGAAGCACGCATACGTACACAGGGGTATGGTGCAACTAAAAATAAATGTACGTACTTGCGAGTGTACGTAAAGCGGGTGTACGTAAAACAGGGTATGCCTGTACTTATTAACCAACGGAATATCTTTCCTTTGGATTACAAGCCACTGCTTGCAAGCAATCTTTCTCTCCCTCCAGGGGTACTAGTAAATTGATTATCCAATCTATATACTAAGATGACCAATATTTAGGGTCTAAGTATATCCATTTTGTAGCTATTGGGAATTCTCCAATAGCGACTCCATGTGAGTCTTTTCTTAACCAACCTCATTTTCAGAGGGACAAAGTGAGCCCAGAGGCACATAGGTTCAGCAATTTATTAACAGGCTTTATATTTAAGTCACTTCACTAACTATGTCAGGACTGAACTAAATAAGCTGTTCTAACACAATAGCTATACCTATACCTCCTTAATGATCTAGACTCAGGTTATCATCAAGATCGACTACAACTGTACATACTTGTACAGACGCCGGTATAATTACTGCCTAATTACGGCGCCACACAGCCCTTCTGTAGATCGCCTTTTTTGGTCTATTTTGATGCACCACTTATTTTATCTACTAACTACAGTAAATAAAGATTATTTTTAATTATTCTCTCATATTCAAAGGTAATCTTAGAACACAGAAAGAGAGACGGTTGCACGAATACAAATTTATGCAACTGTTCGGGACACTTAGCAATGGCCTAAACCGAGCCACGAATTTTTATGAGTTCACTACTGACATGAGAGAACTCTCTTTCCATGAGTGCTAAAGGCCATGCCTATACATATGCACATATATATATAATATATATATATATATATATATATATCTATATATATATATTATATATATATATATAATATATATATATATAGATATATAACAACACCTACACCCTGTCTCTACCAAACTAATCCTCTATGCAATTCCATCCCTACATACAATAGGGACCACATACAGTAGTATCTACGCACACTTTTAGTAGATACTGCCTCTTTACATTTCCACACCTACCCACACCATTGATATACAATCCCACTCCACACACACCTTTTGTAAAGCGCTGTATACACTGTGGGCTCTTTACCAATTTATATACATACATACATACATACAGGGGAAGTCACGTGATGGTGACAAAACTAGTTGGGACAAGGTGCTGACGTCAGCACGCACGGTGGTAGAGAGGAGATCTCTGTACCTGACAGATAGCCTGGTTGCAAACGCTGCACATGCGGTCTGTGTCCAGAGCATTCAGTTGACTGGAGGACTGGCATTAATGTGCTGAGAGACTGGCTGATCGAGTGTAGCATTGCGGAAGTGCGACAGGAGTTTTCAGCAGCTGTACTATACCAAGGCAGAGTATTACAATGGACCCCTCCAACCCAGCTGATGTACCCCCTAAAGATTTTTCTCAAATGTTCAGTGTTTTTTAAAATCTTGTAAGTCTGATTCCTAGGGTCCTGCGTGTCATATTAAATGTACTTTATTTTTATACAGTTAAACACTATGGAGCCTGCGCTTCTCTTTGTTTTTTATATATATATATATATATATATATATATATATATATATATATAAAAGTCA